>JACEIK010002147.1:22891-49190 GCA_018107945.1 Datura stramonium | reverse complement strand
AAATTCATCAATTTTTCTTCGATATCATCGGATTAAAGGTATGTTCTTGAACTCAACTTCAATTTTTAGCTAAAAATTTCGATTTCTAGCATGAAATAGGAAAAGTCCATGCCCTAGATATAAATTGAGCTTAAATCCATTTGAGTTGTTGTTGATTGTTGTTCGTAGTATCGTTGTGATCATATGAACACGAGAATTACATGCTTAATTGAATTTTGTGTGAAATTGTAACTAGGGTTGGGTTGTGAATGGAAAAAAATTGATTTGAGGTTGAAATTTGAGAAATTGTTGAAGTTGTGTACAAACAAAGAATTGAATCGTGTTGTGCTTATTATGCTCAAGAAACGATAAATTATCGGGGAGCTAATTGGGTGAAATTTCACGAACTCATCAACACATAAAAAAAATTCTGAAATTGCTTAGGTTGAGCTTGTAGAATTATTCTATTTTTCAAGTATCTTTAGCTATGCCATGTGATGAAATGATTAACATAGTATGTTGGAATAGCCTACTAAGTCCGGGAGTAGTACATAGAGGATACTGCCTAATTTTTAAGAAGGCAACAACAATCTTGAGCCAGGTTGTTTTTCTTTTTTTTTTTTTAGTTGTTGTTCTAGCTCAAGATTCTTTTCAGGAATTAGAAACAAATGTGATCTTGCCAAAATGCATAATGTGAGCTAAGACTAAGCGGGGTGGCTGAGCCAAACCCAACCTTACGGGTTAATTTTTAACTCGAGATCGACATTGAGACTCACCGTTTTCTTGGAGTCAAACAATGCTCGAGCAGGCAGTGATAGAAAGGTAAGGTAACAACATCAGCGCCTATCGGTGAGGTGTTGAGACCGGGAGCAAGAGTCCTGAAGACCGTGGCCTGACGCTGCCAGCGCCGCCACATGGTGGAACGCGAGGTGACCGAGGAAGGGAAGAAAGGGTACACCAAACACAAGGAGGAACAACATTTCCGGCTGAGCACAACAGACAGACGACCCATTGGCACAGAGTTCCTGGATGGCATCGATTGACGCCGGCTGGGCTAATGCCATTTTTGACGAGCCCAAGAGTGCACTTGCACGCTAATCCGGGGAATTCTATGCCAACCTGAACCCACGCGTAAGTCACAGCCATCAAAATAAGGCCAGATTACACTGGGAGCTCAACACCTAATGCCATCCTAGGCTGAAAATACGGACGCCCACATACTCCGACAACTTAATATCACCTCACCCTATGATATCGTACGCACATTGTGTGGAGCCCGGCTCCAGCACGTTGGAGCATGCACAAGGAGAGGGGCTACCATCGTACACTCAGCTCTATGCAATGGATATCAGTAGCGTGATCCGGCTTAAAATCGTTTGCTCCCCGTTGACTCGGGGTGCACATGACGGACGTGACCCGAGATCGTGTATGCTTGGTATATGCCCCGATGAAAGGGCCGGAGATCAATGTCTAGCGTGATCATATCCGCCATGAACAGGGCCCGATTGCATCAAGGGCACAGTACGGATCGGCTAAGCCGCCCGACTCACGTTCCCGAGGGGCCTTGAGAGGTCGAGGAAGAGGCTCCTAGACTACATCCCGCAGTGGAGCTGTGCCATAAATGTTACAAAGACTAAGGCACTCCACACCACTCACCTAGCCCTGCTCTCACATTGGCCCAGCCACATGCTCCTGGATGACCAATATATGTCCCGCATGTTCGGGATGCAGATGTCTACCTACGCATAGGCTGGGAGACCAAGAATCAGGAGGACGAGCCGTGGTGTTTCACTTAGATTTACCCTTTTAAGAGAACGCCGTGGCACTATGTCTGTGCCAGCCTTTTGTGGAGCCCGTAGATGATGGATGTCCCCACTGACGAGGAGACACGCCGCGAGGATTCTGCCTGAGCCTGGAGACGATGGTGGAGACTCCGACATGGGGGATGAGGCGCAAGACCTACTGAAGAAGTGGAATACTTTGACCGATCGTGGAGTTTCACAAACCACCTTCGTTGTAATTCTGTATGAACACCGGACGTGTTCTGATTTTAAGTGTGGGGTGGGAGTAGTTAGGGTGAGCCACTTGCCTCTTGTCTGTATATTATCGCATACTCTCGTTGTTTTGTTGCTGTGATTGTTTAATGTGACTCTGCTTTTATGTGTATGCTCGCTTTTTGTAAATATTGTTGCTGCGTGAAGCCGTGTGTGCCGCTGTTCGTTGTTAGCCGTGGTGTAAATAACTTTGTCGAAATTATCGATATTTTTTTTCTTTTGGGCCGGAGTTTGCTGGTTCTTTTGCCGAGAAGAGTCCCATTGAACCAAGTCTTTAAATAGCAGACCGTTCCCTTAAGATGGATGGATGACGACCTTCTTAAGGGAAATGAAGTCGATAGGAGTAGCTTTTTATTTCCAATTTTGGTTTGTTGGTTGTATCCCATGCATGTTGCTACTCTATGGCTACGAAATTCGTGTTGCTTTAGGTTGTACATACATTTAGATGGCAAAGATGATTCGTAGAAAGCATGCAAATTTTTGTACATATGTAGGACACTTATGCCATAGAATTCGATTCGATGATTGAGGCTTAATTTTGAATTGTGATTAGCCGATTAAAGAACTGTGAAGTCGTCTTGAGTTGAGCATGTGCACGAGCGTATAGTGAGGTTTGTTTATTCCATGCCATTGTGATTGTCTAACTCTGCTCCGTTGTGTGTACGAAACAAAATGAAGGAAGTGTAGTGTAGGAAAGGATGTAGGCATTTCTTTGTTAACCAAAAGTTTTCTTGTTTTCCTTTTCATATCCACATTGAAGATTAAATCCTAGTTAGCCCGTTGAGCCTTTAGCCTTTATAATTTTTTTTTTTTTTTTTTTTTTTTGTCGAAAAGAGGGTGTGAACTAAAGTTAACCCTTCTTTTCATGGGTCCTTAAACCAACCGAAGCTCAAGCCGCTCAAGAAAATATTTAATTTTTCCATGGTGTTAAGGAGTGAAATGATAAAAAGAAAAGGAAGGGAGGAAAAAGAAAAGTGATAAAAAGAGAAAGAAAGAAAAAAAAAAGAGTCGAGGGTGAAATGGCGATTTAGCGAGAGAAAGTTGTATAACTTCATTTTTTTTTTTTTTTTTTTGGTTCCGGTGTGTTAAAGAAATGGGTGATAAACATAAAGATAAACTTCAAGAGAAGGAGGAGGAAGGAAGATAATACTTCCTAATGTGAGTGGATGTGTGAAAAAGCGCTTAAGGAAGTTAGTTACTATTCTTGTTGTTCAAGATATACTCAGTTCCGTAGCTTACATTACAAACCCATTAAGTCCCACGTGATCTTACATCACGCATCCATATATTAGTGGAGTAATACTGGAGGTGTTTATGGTTCATGACACAATGCATGTGAATTCTTTTGGGAGAGTGAGCTAAACTCAGGCGTATATATACCTCGCCATGAGTTTCTTTAGAGTTCACGTGATTAAAACAGGGAATCTCTCCTATGTTGTGAGGGCACATGTTTGATGATAGAATACATTCGTGTCGGATATCTCGGTCAACTAATATGCATGAGTTTGCCGATATCGAGAGCCCATTCTTAAGCTAGAGGTCTTGATTTATTAAGTGTCGTTGTAATGATGATACTATGCATGTTTTCTGATGATTTGTTGTGAACATAACTGTGATAACCGTAGCTCCTGATTGTCGAGCCAAAGTAGCCATGATGGGATATCAATTCTATGAGGTGTATAAGTATTGTTCGAGGATCTAACAAGATTTATGTGGGGTAGTGATCGTGGGCATAATTACATGCCAAATCGATACTCAAATGTATAGCTTTTGCTTTGTTTGTCCAATAATGTGTGTACATTCTCATGTAAATTGTACTTAAGTGTGATTTTATACTAACCAACATGATTAGCGTTGTTTTGCAAAGAAAACATGCTTTTGATGGAGATAAATGACATGTTGGGAGAAATCGAAGATGAACTCGGGAACGAGCAAGTGAAAGCCGTTGGAGAAGTAAGGAATACAAGGGCTCAAGGATGGAGCCGTGACACGCCGCCATCGCGAATGCCCGGCTCGGGAATTAAAAGTAAAGAAATTCCGTGCTGAAGGTCCGCGATCGTGTCGTACACGTTGGGATTAATTTCCCTGCACCTTGCAATTCCGCAGAGGGTCCGGGCGATTGCACCGTGGCACGCCGGGCATGCTCCAAGCATGCCGTGCCGTTGGGAGCAATTCACCCGCACTTCCAGAGAGCTCACAGCCGCACCGTGTCACGGAGGCAAGGTTCGCGATGCACTCCGTGACACGTTGCTTGTTATTCCAGGAAAATTATCCCTAGTATAAATAGAACACTTAGGTTCATTTTTACTGATCGACTTGGTGGAGCAAGAACGTGGGTTACGTGCGCTTTGGTGATGAAAATTCTTAGGGTTTTCTCTATCCCTTTCTTCTCTCCTTTCAATTGTTTGCATGATTTCCCATTCATTTAATAATGTTCAATCCACAAATCAGTGGCTAAATCCCTTTCTTGCTGAGGTTATGAACTATTGTATTGAAATGAAGCATGATTATCTGGTTATTTCATCTTTCTTTTATGGTTGTTCTAATTTAATTCTTGTTCTTACTACGTTAATATCTCGCCAATGTTAATGTAAACCAAAAAGTCCGGTTCACCCGAGAGGGCAAGAACCGAAAGTTGTGAATTAATAGGATATGATCTGTTCGTGGTTTGGGAAAATTGGGAATTGATTTACCTTCTCGTGATAGAAATATACCTGAAAGTCGTATTAGTCAAGTGTGGAATCGGTTTCGTATGGCTAGAACTTGAATTTCTTCTTATCACGTAAATGTAGGTGGAAGGTTCAAGGATTCTTTAAGTTTGGTTAAATACGAGAGTTTTAATCTGAAGGCATAAGTTCCGACTAGCAACCTGGAGAAAAGATAACCATGTATATCGATAATTGCTTTACATGTTCTTTGTAGCCTCGCATGCTCTCACATTCCATAGTTCAATTCAACTGCATAAAATATTTTACTTTTGTTATAAAAATAGTTTCCAAAATACAAAACTCTTCTTTACACGTTGTCTTCTTTATTATAGTTGTAGTAAATTAACACTTGAAAAGGTTTCACCCGTAGTCCCGTCCTGTGGGTTCGACATTCCTAGCTCTTCTTAAAAAGAGCCACTATATTACTTGTACGAATCTCGCACACTTGCGGGCTCACCGCACTGACGCCCAAAGGGCGCCAGATTACTTGCTCAAGCAGTGCAATTACAGACGAGGAGGCGATCCGTGGTTCCGCAAAACTCAGCCTATTGAGTCATCGCTCCTCGGAGTCCATTTCCGTGAGGTGCAGCCTCTTTTCCTTTGGATATACACAAAAGATGTGGCAGGTCTGGGCCCCGTCCCGATCATTTCTATTGTTACTCATACAAAGCTTGCGCATTGTATATACATCTCCCCGTGGTCGGGCCAGCCGGTCGTGTGAGGCCGCCGCTGGTTATAGCCGCTTAGCACTGCTTTATGTCGGCCGGTGGGGCCATAGTTTGATATAGTGGTGACCTTGCTCTGGCCACGTAGCCATTCGCATTCCGCCTTGTGAGTTTCGCATGACTAGACAAAGATGGTGGCCTTGTCGGCCCGCATAGGTTCCTTTTTTGTTATGAGTATGTTTTTGGTTAGCCGTTATTACAAGCATAAGTGGCTATAGGCCCGCTGTCCCAGTTGGCCGGAGGCTGTGTTTACAGCCGTTATATAGCCCTTTGTTTCTAGAAACCTGAGATAGAGCTAGCCAGGCACCAGATGTGTCTAGGCCCACCGAATAGCAGTCCAGGTCCTACTAGGGCACCAGGTGCCAGTCATACCCCCAGGGCGGGGCGTGACATTATAACACTCGCCTTTGGATATTTATTTGATAGATAATGTATCTCGTTAAAACTTTACTAGGATCTAATGAGAAAAAATTCTTGTGAAGGAAAAATAATACATATATCTTGTAATATGTATTGATAGTTGCCTCATTAAAAATCTTGCCAGGAAAACCTAGTGAGACAAAACCTTGGCTAAGGAAAAAAAGAGTGCAACGCGTGTTTTACCCCCTCTGATGAAAACATCATTTAATCTTGTAGATGATGCATGCATTCCAACCTTATATACCAGCTTTTCAAAACATTGCTATTGCGAGTACTATCTTTTTGTTGTCTTGTAGAGTAACACGATATGACAGTATTCTCACTTGAAAAAGGATAGCTTTCTTGAGATGAAACTTTATATAAATTAATTAATTTTCTTGCATTTTTATAACCAATAAATCTTGACAAAATTGGTTAGGATAAATAAATTTGTATCAATATTTAATTCACTCTGATATCTCCACAAATAAAAATGAAGTTATATTTTTACTGTACATTATAAAAATATTCCTTCATGGATAGTAATAGCAACATATATAAGTGCACCAACTGCACTGAAACACCTTTCTAACTATTTTCATGAAATCGAAATTGATTTTTATTTATGTTAAACGATCTCACAGCCATTAGGGTATTCAATGGAATCTCTTTCAAACGTTTTAAATCTTTCAAGAATTTTCATATAACAGTGACACCCCGAGCCTACACTATGGGCATGGTGGGCACTCAGACCACCTAGTGATCCAAGTGAACCCTCAGCCTGGCTTACTACTAATTGAGAATATGATAAATTAATGCAAAATCTATAACTATATGAGCTCAATATAGTGAAAATGAGATTTATTAATGTAATTCAAAATAATGTTAGAAAGTAACATTTATGACTCAACTTCTAATTAATCTATGAAGCCTCTAATGTCTGAAAGTTAAGCGCCGGGACAAAGCTCCCACGGCTACCTTAAGTTCTAAATAAAAAATAAAATAACATGACTGGGACTCTTCAGAAGTAGAAGGCCTCACCAAAGCTGAAAGTGATGAGATCCTAGTGAAGTGTCTGTTTCCGATCTTGTCTCTTGAATCTGCATCATAATAAGATGCAATGTCAAATGGCGTTAGTACGATTGAATGTACGGTATGTAAAATGGCTAAATGAAACAACAGCTAAACAAAAATATCTGAAATGAAAGGAAATAATCTGATTGAACCTAAACTCTAATTGATGCATTAAACACAGGTTTGAAAGATGTGTAAGCAGTTATGCAATAAAACTCATGCATCAAAACAAGCTCTGAAATACACATATATAAATGTATATATTTAGTTGGTTGTTTCTCATAACCGACATACATCATGAATGAGCGCATGATGTCTAATTTCTTTCCTAAGTTGGGAGATCTATCCAAAGCCTTGCCAGGGCATAGGACGAAACTAAATTGTGGATCCAAACTAAAACCTTACTAGGGGCTATCTGAGGAGTCCCTCAAACCAACAGCACGATCCTAACCTATGCTGGCTACATCATTCTAAGGCTTACGGGCTATCTGAACCCTTCATTCATCTAGGTGCTAAATAATTCTCTCAAAATCTAAGCTCATATAAATATGTCTATCTGAGGCAGTTGAAAACATATTTTATAAAGCACTTTAGCTATAGGTACAATAAATGTCTTAAAAATTCTGTTGAGCCTTGGCTAAAAAATCTTTGTACTTTGCTGATGAGCCTTGGCTCAAAATCTATGTAAAACTTGTGAGATTCTATGCTCAAAATCTCTTGAATTTCAAAAATAACACTTTACTTTAACTTTTGAAAATCATGCTAAATATTGAACCTTATGGCTGAAAATCTCTTTATGAAAACTCTTTTAAAAATCTGCTCAACTTTAGTCACGAAAACAATGGATATATCTTATAATGCAATGCTTTAAAAAATAATAACTTTCATGCAATTGGGTCCATGAGATAAGAGACATGAACTATAGTCAACAATCAACCAAGAGAGTAAGAATTATCATCAATAATCAAGGGATATAAAGATACAACTCAATATAAGGAATTCAATCAATGAACAATTCAACTCATAGGAAAGAAGACCAAATCAAGAAATTGAGCAAAAATTCTAGCTTTAACTTCTATGAACTCTTAGTAGATACAGGGCTTGAGAAAGAATAGATATCACAACCTGAGTCTACACCCTGGACGAGACATGGTACTTGGTGCCACAAGTGACCCCAAGCTAATCCATGGTCTAACATCACATTGGTAAACTAAGTAAACATAAGCGGAAGCTGTATAAAAATCATTATCCAAATAAAACTATTTTGGAAATAGTAACATAACTATATAGAATGATTAACATCTGTGTCTGAAAGTCAATTACTAACTAATGAGTTGCTGGGACAAGCCCCCAGCTAACTCTAAAACCTGACCACGTACTAAACTAACTGAAAAGAGAACATCATCCTCGGAAGATGAGAACTTATCAATAGGACTGCTACTGGAATCGTCGAGAGGAACTACTGACAATGCTGAGACTAGGAACTTGCGCCTGTATCATAATACGATACAACATGAAAAATATGCGTCAGTACTTTGAATGTACTGAGTAAGTGAGATATACAATAAGCATGGAAAAATAAGCACTAAACTGAAATAGCATGAAATGACCAACTGATATTGAATATTGATAAAAGCCAAGCTATAACTGATATGGTCAATAATGACCCTGGCTGACGGTCATAAACATGTCCCGAAACTGATTACTGAACTGACCTAAACTGAACTAAAATTGTACTGACAAGTGGGAGAGTCTATAACCAACATATAACCACGTGATCTAAACATGGAGTCTGATGTATAAACCCCATCAGAGAAAGCCCACTGTACCTTGCTAAGGTATAGTGGCTGAGTTGGGTGATCACAAGTCTGGGGCCCGATGGGCCAATAATGTATAGTGACAATGTAGTTCTGGGAACCTAGGTGCACTGGAACCTCGGTCCGCTCTGTGCTAAGCACTACTCCCACTGGATAGTCCTAACTTAACTACTAAGATGATAACTCGAAGCTGGGGTCCTGAACTAAGTTAGGAATACTTATCTGGAAGTAACTTGAGAGTTTGTAGGATCAAATAACTGAAAACTGGTGTTCTAAGACTGACAAAAGCTGCTTATCTGAAAGCGTCACAACCGTCTAAAGAACTAACTGATAATTGATACTAATGGTTCTAAAACTGGTCAGAGCTGCTTATCTAGAAGCGTCATAACCGTCTGGAGAACTAACTGATAACTGAAAGGGAGTATTGCTGAACTGGACTCCTCAAGATCTGACTATTTTCAAACTGATCAGCTGACTTACTGAAAGATACTGAAAATGCTAATTTCTAACTGGGACTGAACTAGCATGCAAATTGACTGTGAACTCATATGATGGTAATAACATAGAAATTCAAAAGCTAACAGAGTAAAGCAACAATAGTGTCTAGTCAACTATGCAAGACCCATTTTACTGCATTTATAAAACTAGGGCTATATCACATTTCGTGAAGAGAGTAACAACATGATTAGTTAATAGTGAGAATATAGCAAGAATTCATAAGAACTACAATCCACACGAAATTCAGAGTTTGACTGAAAATTAACCCTATATTTGATAATAAAGGCTAGAACTGTAAGGAAATTACAGAAGGGTTTTTGGGGCACAAGGGAAGGGCAATTCCCTTGTTGAATTCCCACATACCTGTTGTAGAATCCTTGAGAAGAAATCTGAAAAATCTTAAAGAACACTGGAAGCCCTAGCTTAGCTCTGCACTGACTGTTTGGAACTTCTATGTTCTGAAAAATCGTAAGTTGAGAAGAATGAGAGGGATTAAGTTGATTATCCCTTTAATTCTCTCCAAAATATGCCCCAAACAACGTAGTTTAGGGATTAAAAATATGGCAAGTTACTAAAATTCCCCTGAAAGAAAATCTAGAAAACTACCCGATAAGGACCAACGGGTCACACAATGACTCATTGGTTGATACCAAGACTCATTGGGACCAGTCATTGGTCCTGGGCCTGAAATATGGGCTCATTGGAAATGGACCATAGAATGGAACCACGACTCATTGGATGGACCAACGGGTCGTCGGTTCCTCTTGCGGTCACTGATAGGGTTTCAAACTAAAAATGGGACTTCTACTAATGACCGACCCAACGACTCATTGATAGAACCAACGGGTTGTGGTAAATACCCTTCTTCACCACTTCCTTGACCTGAAGGATTGCTGGTTCAAGAAACAGGTGGAAACAACGACTCGTTTGGTGAACCACAAGTCGTTAGTCCCACTTGTTGGTTCAGGGGAAGGTCTGGCAGGTTTCTGGACTTGGGATGCAACGAACGACTGGATGACTCGTTACTCCTTCCAATAAGTCATCCTATGCCTCGTTGGTCCCTGAAAGGAATTCTGCAGGGCTGACAATGACTCAGATAATGGTCCATTACAGGTGACAACGACTCATTGTCTGGGTCGTTCTGTGACAAAAAATCTTCCGGTGCTTTCTATTTTTTTTCATGTTAACTATGAGTTTGATCTAGAAAAGTTTTGGGGTGTTATAATATCTCTCCCTTAGAATCATTCATCCTCGAATGAAGGCTAGAACTGTTAGAAAATTGGGAAAAAAACTGCAATTCCCAAGCTGAACTAGAAACTAATTTTCTGAAAGAGTGGCCGACTCCGAACTGGAACATGCATACTAACTGAGTTGATGCAACTAGTGTGCACACTGAATACACAAATAGAGCTAATGGTTAATGAACTAAATAGAGTATTAAGGAGGAATTTAATATTTGATGCTGAAACTGAACTAGAAAGAAATAAATTGGGATATTTAGCCATCATGTCTGCTTCTGCCTCCCATATGGCTCCCTCAACTAACTGGTTCCTCCACAAAACTTTTACTGAAGAAACTTCCTTGTTTCTCAGCTTATGAACTTGACGGTCTAGGATCTGAATTGGGACTTCTCTATAAGAGAGACTATCCTTCACTCCCACACTGTCTAGTGGCACAATTGAGGTCGGATCACCAATGCAATTCTTCAATAGTGACACATGGAAGACTGGGTGCACAAATTCTAGCTCCGAAGTTAATTCTAACTCATAGGCCACATTGCCAATTCACCTCAGAATCTTGTACGGTCCTACATGCCTCGGGACTGAGTTTCCCTTTCTTTCCAAACCTCATCACCCCTTTCATGGGTGAAATTTTTAGGTAAACTACGAAAAATTCTAGCTCTCTTCTCCTCACATCAATATATAATTTCTATCAGCTCTGAGCTGTTTTCAACCTTTCTCTAATGAGTTGCACTTTTTGCATAGCCTCGTGAACTGAATCTTTTCCTATCAAAATGGCTTCGCCAACTTCAAACCACCCTATAAGAGACTTATACCTCCTACCATATAATGTATCAAACGAGGCCATCTGAATACTGGAGTGGTAGTTGTTGTTGTATGCAAACTCGATGAGAGGTAGGTGATCATCCCAACTACCTTTAAAGTCGATCACACAAGCTCTCAGCATATCTTCTAAGGTCTGAATTGTCCGCTCAACTTTTCTATCTGTCTGAGGGTGTAAAGTTGTGCTAAGCTTGACCTGAGTACCGAGTCCTTTTTGAAATGACTTCCAGAAATGTGAGATGAATTGGGTACCTCTATCTAAAATGACGGATAAGGAAACTCCATGCAGTCTGACCAACTCTCGAATGTACAGTCTAGCATAATCCTCTGTTGGGTTTGTAGTTTTAACTGGGAGGAAATGTGCTGACTTGGTCATTGATCTACTATCGCCCAAATTGAATTATGATGCCGATAAGTACGAGGTAGACCTGTAATGAATTCCATATTCACTTCTTCCCACTTCCACGTGGGTATGATTATATCTTGAGTCATACCCCCAGGTCTCTGATGTTTAACTTTAACCTACTGGCAGTTCGGGCACTTAGCCATAAATTCTGCAATGTCCCTCTTCATGCCATTCCACCGGTAGATTTCCTGTAGGTTGATAACGCTCAAACCATACCTCCTATAGAAGTATGAAGAGGACATTGTCAATAAAGAACCCAACAAAGAGGTTGGAGTCGAACTCACAGGGAATATGGAAGAGCTAGACTACAGCCGGTAAGTGAACTTGTTAGGTAATTACTCCAAAAAGNTAAAGCTTTTGTTGAAATCAAGAATGAAAGATAACTAGGGTTTTATGTTCCCCATGGGTTTACAACTGCTTCTGGTATACATACGCGATCATCACCAATGATTACTTGTAGAACTAATAACTTAGGTTCATTCAAACGATCGATCAATCCCTATTGAATGACTATACTCAATCACCTGACCAGGTATCATGAATGATTGCAAATTAACCGTTATCAATATGTCCCAACTTTAACTATCCTGTGATCACAACTCAAGTTAATATAATGATCATTAAGATTAAGGCTTTGTTGTAGTTCTCTTTTCCTAATCTCTACCTCTTAGAACTAAGCAAGTAAAGAATTCAGGCATGTCCTAACATTGTACACCATTAAGAAACATTTAAGAATGAAGAGAATACAATACAAGTGTTTTGCATTGTTTTTGAATCACTTTTATGTAACCCTAGCTTGTTAATCCACCATGGTTCCCACAACCTTAGCTATGGAGGTTTTAGCCTCTCATAGTTGCAAGATTGTGATTTGTTTGCATAATTAAATACATAAATCAGTACTTACAATTGTAGATGAGAGAAAAACTTCATTGATTAAATCTGAAATTTATCAAGAGCAATTCACAAGATCAAGAAGAAAATCAAGAAAAAGTTGATCACAAGTTAATCAACTCAATTCTATGTTCTCTCGTGAAAAACTAACAATGTCTGATGTAATATGATCTTCTCTAATGAAAATAAAACATAAAACATATTTATAAAAATATAAAAATCCTTTTCCTAAGCTAACAGGGTAAGCTTCCATATATGTTGCCGCTCGAGCCCCGGCCAAACCTACGACCCGTAGCAGGCTTTTACGGGTCGTACCTGGTATCAGTAGGTCTCTAGTTTTCTAAAATCCGGCTAAATGTTGGGCCTTGGTATGACTCGTATTGAGCTTCCATGGTTTGAATTTGAAGACTCTGAATTTTTCTGAAGTTTTTCATGATGATATGACTCGTACCTTGCCTTCACGACTCGTACGGTAGTCATCTGTACCCAGAGTCAGCCTTTGTGCAATTTCTCTGAACATTTCCATGACTTGAAGTTACGGCTCGTACCATGATCATACGGCTCATATTGTGAATTGTGAATTGCATCTTTCTCAGCTCATCCTTTTGAATATTTTCATGAGTCTTAGTACGATTCATTCCATCAATGTACGACTCGTACTGAGACTGTCATTTTGGCTCAGTTTCTACTCTTCTAAGCTTCTTTTGCACAATCTTTCTCCAACACATAAGTTTACCTGAAAACACAAGAAAAGTACCTCATATCCATATAAACATACCTAAGTCCATGTCTATTTTCTTTAGTTTTGAGCATCGAAAATGCTGTAAATTCACAACATATCAACACCCTCAACTTAAGATTTTTGCATGTCCTCAAGCAAAGAAAAGAAAAACTAAAACATGACACTCAACTAGAAAATAAACTCATGATACTACAACCAACATTTAAACAAAATTTGCACTTTATATACAACAACTTCTGACCCCTTCTCCATGAACTAGCATTATCTAATGTACTACAAACAACCACAAAATATGCTAAACAGGGATCAAGACATATCATCTAGCTATCAACAGACAATCAAGTCATCACAAATGTTTTTCACACAGACCCATGGTAAAAGTAAACATAATCCATGTACCCTCACAACAAATGAAGTCCCCTCTCAAAGATATAGTATCAAATATGTATGAGACTCAACAAATGAAACACTCACCCTCACAAAGAAGTTCCAAGTACTATGTATCAGATGCCATAGGCCTGCCCTTATTTTCTCTGCTTCGGTTTGTCGAATGGTCAAATTAGGATCACTATAGGACTTGATATGACTTGTAATGTTGGCTTAGGGCTGGACATGATAAAGATGAAAGCTTTTTGAGTGACTATCCCTTTCTTGGCACTACATACATCGGCTTCACACTTCACCTATTTCACCCTTTATTCTTTTTATTCCTTTTCTTCCCTTTTCACCTTTTTATATACATTTTCATGGGTGTGGTGTATTTGCAACTTTTTTCAAGTCTTTCATTGAAGTTTTTTTTTCAATTTTCAGCTTTTTCATCTCTTTTTCTTTCCATTGCACCTCATTTTCACCTTTTTCTCTTTTCTTTTCCTTTTTGTCGTTCCCACTTTTATGCACCCCTACTCTAGACTCCTCAACTTAGGCAAGACTCCCTCAACTTAGGCATTTTGCCTATGTTGAGGTTCACAATATCCAAGGAAGGACCAGGGCCAAAGCAGGTTCATTATAAAAAAAACGGGTACGGTTCATTAGTTAAAGAATTTTTTTTTGATATATTACGGCTCAAAATCGGGATCAAGGGAATCACATGACTATGGTAGAGTTATATAAGCTAAAAGTGAGCTTAACAAAAATGGCCTATGATCATATCCTAACCAACCATCCTTAGCCTATAGAAAGACTAACCAGGCAAGTTCTATACCTTTACATAGTATTGAACTAGGTATTACACCTTACTCTTTCATGGCACATGAATTATATTCATCTCACTTATCTAGTTTACACATGGCTTAACAAGACTCCTCATGCTAATATACTAAGTGATATCAAAAGATCCATAAAAATCATGCATGCAGTCACAAATACATAACTAATGCATAAATTTTTTTTAAACAGGGTCAAAAAATCAAAACTTGTGCATTTTCATTGGCTGAGTACTCCTAAGTTATTTCCTAATTAAACAAAAATCACAAATTAAAAATAAAACCCCTAAACATGCTGGTTCTACTAGATAGCATACTTGAGGGAAAAGAAACTCGACAAGAAAAACCCTCGGACATGTCAAAAATCCCAAAAATAATAAGCACACCCCCTCCCTTTTTTAAAAATTTAGCTTTGTCCCCGAAGCATGAAATAGAAGAACAAAGGGAAGTGAACATACCTGTGGTGCTCTAGGTGCTCCTGTCACCATGCGGAGGAGTTATCTCCGCTGTAATCGTGGCGCTGCAGTGGCCAGCGCACTCCTTGAAGTATCAACAGGGGGAGTGGTTACCCCCTCAGTAGTTTTGGATGCATCAACGACGTCAGTGTGAATCGGGGCTGGATTTGGCTCACCCGAAGATTCACGGCCACTAGAAATGTCGAGTTGAGGCCTGGTGGAGCTGCTCACTCCTCTAGCTCGCTCTTGCAGCTCTAACATATGTGTGTCATGAGTCTGTAGGCTCTCCACTCTGACCCTCTTGCATTCCTTCCTTTATTTATTCCTCTTCTTCCTCCGACTCTCCTCTTCATTATCCTCAGTAGCTCTTTTCTTTCCCTTATCTCCAGCAGCTACCATCGGCTCCCAATAAGCCGCCAAGTCAATCTCCTCATCAAATTCTGCATCTAGATCTGGAAGAGTGGGGCTTTGATAACTGTCAGTTGTCGTGATGACAACTTGACTACCTGACTCCGAAGAGCCCCCAACTCCTCACGAAGTCTTCTGGTGTCCGTCTGCTCCGCCATCTGTGCATTAAAGTGTCTCTTAAATCCATCTAGGCGAGCATGTAGAGCTTGAGCTGCTATATCTATCTCCTCCTTGACTCATGGCTTGAATCTTTCGCTCTTCCATGGTCAACCATTTGGTCAGCTTCTGGAGGAAGTCATGAGGTAGCAAAATATGCCCTGCTGGTGTCTGAGTCTACAAGCTAGGCTATGGTGCAGCTGAGGTGCTGACTCTGAATGACCGACATCTGGAGCCGGTGTCTTGCTATGCTCCTATATAGTGGGGGCATTCACCTATATTCCCCCTGCTGGTTGGCTCTGTGGAATAGCTGTGGGAATACGTGCATGACTTACCGAGTTGATCTCATCCCGGATAAGACCGATGTCTGCTATCCTCTGTCCGCCAATCAAACGCTCATCACCGCGTGGAACTCCTGCCTTCATACATAACTGAATACAAGACTTGGGAATGGGATGATGGTGCTCAAACCCATTGCCCGATCTCGTATTTCCTCTATAATGATCCGTTGGATGTTGATCGGGTATCTGGACATGATGCATGCCACTAGAGCTACTCTGTTTGCACTCAGGGTGTTTGTCATTGACTGCCGGTGCTAATATGTGGCGGACTAGTGTACAACAAGCTTTTTCTATGAAGTTAAGCGAGCCTTTTGTAACTTGCTTTCCACCATTGGCCCATTCTGTTGCCTCTTTGTTCTCAGCCAAAACACCCGCCAACCACTGTAACTGCCTTTTGCGTTCCTCATGACCTATCTGCCGGATTTGCTTAAGTGCCTCCACTCGGTACTCATACTTTGGCATAGCTCATGGAGGTGTGAACTGTGGCCCATACAAAACCCGAGAGATGGTGCGCTCAGATATGTCGACCTCTTGACCTCGCACCAAGACACTCTCCAATCTGAGATGATCTTTTATTTTCTGCCCCTCCTTTGCCTTTTGCTCCATGGTAGCCAAGTAGTTGGCGTAGAACTCCTGGACTATTTCTGCTGTATACTGAGCTGGAGTCTTGGCCATCCACTTGAAACCATAGAAGCTAAAGATCCGCTTCATCTCCTCAACTTCATTCAGTGTATTTTTGAGGATCCGCGATTCTTCCCGGATGCTCCGCCTTGGCTTGTTCTTGGCGGTGAGAGAGATGTCCTGCTCATAAATCTCTCTAGCTCCCGACACTCTTCACCGAACTATGCAATTTTCTCTCGAAGGGGTCTCTGCTTGTGCAGCATTTGGAGCCTCCTGGTCTGACTCACCACTTCTACTTGCTTCTCCTGATTGGGTCTCCTCAGACCCTTCATTTGCATTTGAGCCGCTTCCCCACTCCTTATTACCCTCTCTAGCTCCCTCCTCATACTGGGGAGCTTGGGCTGACGTGGCGGTATTGGCAGCGGCTTGAGCTTTTGCCTTTGCCCTAGTGGTTCGGGTTCCATCTATATCAGATGTATCAACTTGATACTCTTCGATTGAACCACTAGGTGAGCTCCCTCCTTTCTTAGACTCCAACTCAGTTGTTTTATCAATTAATGTTCTCCGAGAGGTTGATTTATCTGCTCTGCGTTTGTATTTCATTGTACCTGTAGAGGGAAGGATTAGTAGTCCAAATTTGAGAAAGAAATAAAGAAAAGAACAACGTCAGATTTTTATCATTGGTCGACAGTACGAGTCGTACCCTGAAGGTACGACTCGTATGAAGACCCAACACTTATGTATATATGTTATGGCTCACAGGTACGATTCGTACCATGAAGGTATGACTCGTACCCTAAATCGTCTGATGAAGCCTCAATCGTACCCTGAATCGTCTGATGAAGCCTCAACTATGATTTCTGTTGTATTTTTCCACGACTCATGGTACGACCCGAAGGTCGATTCCACGAGTCGTAGGAAGGACTTTTCTGATTAACTTTGTTCAGTTCTTTGGTACGAATGCTCAATATGACTCATAGTGACAAACTACGACCCATATTGTGTTTCATACCATTTTCATGACTTAGTCGATTTTTGTTCAGTTTGCAGGGGTTCTTTTTTCACAATTTGGGTACTCAGATTTCTCCCCAGGTCTAGGCATGTCATTCATCAACTAAACACCACTCATCCCTCCCCTTTTAATCAATACCCATAACTCAAATTTAAAAAAAATTTAAATTCACAAGTTCAACCCAACAACAAAAAAATATGATGTTTTCCAGTTGTTCATGGTTTGTTTCCATCCCTGATCATTGTATTATTGAAATTTTTTGATCAAATTCAATACTCCCAGGGGTTTTGACAGTGAAAGCTTCAACAAAGTTAAAATTTTTTTATATTCAATTCACTACTTACTTGTTGCTTCTTTCTTCAACTGGCAATCACAAATGTAGGTTGAGAGGAACTCGGGTTGAGAAAGAAATTGCTCGATTCTTCTTAGCTTTTGAGTTACAGGTGTGTGGGGAGGGTGAGTGTAGGTCGTGGATCGTGTGTTATTTTTGTGGGAGAAGGGTCGGTTTTGGTATGGGATTTAAATAGGTAAGGGGAATATTTTTAAAAAAACTGGGCCGAGTCGGGTAATAATGAAGTTTTTGACCATTACGACTCATACCACGAGTCGTAGGAAGACCCCACGACTCATCCCATGGACCCGTGCTTCAGAAAATTAAGAAACTTACCTGGGGACCTACGAGTTCATCTTACGACTCGTACCATGCGGGTACGGTTCGTATGATAAATCGTAGGTCGTTGCATTGAATTACTTCTCTGAACCTCACCACGACTGCTGCTACGGCTAGTAGGATGCTATCATGAGTCATACTGAGAGCCATAGCAGCTGCCTTTTCAACATTTTTTTCTGTCTCCTATTTTTGTTTTGCCTACTTGCCTCCCAAGAAGCGCTTGATTTAACATAGCGACACGATGCAGGTGGCCCGGTTACTCAAACTTCACCAAGCCACCACTTGGGTTGCCTCCCAAGAAGTGCCTGATTTTACGTCGCGGCACGACGCAAGTCACTTGACTACTCAAAATTCATCAAGTGACTCATATTCATCCTCTAGTGCTGAGACTACATTGAATTCCTTCGGTTGCTGTATTGACCGACAGATGTTAAAGGTGACCTTTTCTTTGTTTAGTCTAAATTTCAACTGGCCCGCCTCCACATCTACCAAGGCCCTCCCAGTTGCAAGGAATGGTTGCCCCAAAATGATGGGGACCTCATAATCAATCTCACAATCCAAAATCACGAAGTCTGCTAGGAATATAAATTTGTCTACCTTGACAAGAACATCGAACAAGATCCCCAATGCTTTTTAACAATTCTGTCGGCCATCAGTAGCCGTATAGTGGTCGGTGCAAGGGCTCCCAAGCCCAATTCCTTGAACACTGCCAAGGGCATTAAGTTGATGCTTGCTTCCAGATCACAAAGTGCCCTTGCAAACTCGACATTCCCAATGGTGCAAGGTATAGTGAAAGCACCTGGGTCTTCCTTCTTCTGAGCTACGACCCTTGTAGCTATGGAACTATAGTGATGTACATTGTCTACTGGCTCATAGCTCACCGATTTCTTTTTAGTCACCAAGTCCTTCATAAACTTTGTATATCCCAACATTTGTTCCAATGCCTCAACCAATGGTATGTTCACAGATAACTGTTTAAACATTGAAAGGAATTTCTAGAACTTACCATTTTTCTCCTTTTTATTCATCCTTTGAGGGAATGGTGGCGGTGGTCGCGGGATAGCTTTGTAGATTTGAGTTGCTCCCTGATCAATGTTGGGTTCTTCTTCACCTCTTGGGGCCTCAACATGCTCAGTGCTCTTTGTCTCAATACTCTTCTCATTCTCCTCCATTATGCTTCCTTTCATCCGTTCAACTACAACCGGAAACCACTCCTAGTCATCACCGCCATGCAATGGCCACCGTTCTTTGGGTTTTGGATGGTCTTGCTAGGTAGTGTACCCTTTTGTCTAGGGTTCATTGATGCTGACAGTTGGCCAAGTTGATGTTTGATCTGCTTGATGGTTGTAGCATGAGACTCCACTTTCTAACCATACTTAATAAGTCACTTCTGATCTCCTTTAATTGCTCATTAGTGGACGTCACCTTCTTCAGCATCTCAGCCATCATGCTCTCCAACTTTGATTGCCCAGCCTCCCCCTCTCGTGCATTGGGAGGCACATAAACTCCAGCCCGGTCATTGCAGTATCCATCGTTTCTTCTCCATTCTCCTTCGTGCTCACGACCTCGGCTCCTGTCTCTGAACCCATTTCAGTTGTAGTTGTATCTATATTGATTTTGAACTTGGTTTCTAGAACCTTGGAGCTAATTGTCTTGTCCAGATGCTTGGGCGTTGGCTTGGAAACCTGCCACTTGGCTATCTAGGAAGTTTGCCTCTTCCTCAGAATTAGAGTGATCAGCTCCTAGCTCCATTACTTGAGTTCCCACTGCATTTACCTTTTTTGCTCCAGCTCCCATAATATGCTTTGTCAGAAAGTCCAATGATGTGCACATATGAGCCAACTCCTGGTTGCATTCTTCTTCCTTCCTTCATTGGTCTGCAGTCAAACCAATAGCATATGTACCGATTGCTACATCAACCTCTCTCGTATGCCATACGCTGTTTGTCTTGGTCACTCTGCCAAGGATAGTAGCAGCTTGCTCCCAGGTGTGACTCATGAATGCTCCTCCTGCCACCGTATCCGCCACAGCTTTAGTGCTATTATTCAAAGACCTGCAAAAAATTTCCATCAAACTGTCCTCTGGGATCTTATGGTTCAGGCACTTTGTCAACTTCTTTTTGAACCTCAACCAGGTTCATAAAGTTCCTCTATCTTGATTTGTCGGAAGTTGTAGATCTCGTCTTTTAGCTGCAACATTCTGGGGGGGGGGGGGGAAGAATCTCTCTGAAAAGGCCTATTTGATTTCCCTCTAGTTGGTTATGGAGTCATTGGGAAACTCCGATAGCCATAAAGTGGCTTCTCCTGGTAGAGAGAAGGGGAAAAGTCTGAGCCGTATGGCATCCTGGCTTACTCCGGCCAACCTGTACGCCTTGCATATTCCTACGAAGTTCATCAAGTGCAGGTTGGTGTCATCCGCTGCATGACCACTGAACACCCCTTTCATGTTTTGCAATTGGATCATGGTGCTCGTGATATCCAATTTGGCCTTAGCGGGCAGTGGTGGTGGCACAATTGCTCCAGTAGACCCAACTTCATCAATGTCTGGGTCCTCATCATTGAAGAACTGAGGGGCAAGTCTACAACCTCTGTTGCCCCTGCCGTGTCGACCAGCATTCACTATTTCTTCTCTGACATTTTCCGCATCCTGAAGTGCAGCTTTCTGAGCTAGCTAGGCTTGCCTAGCTTCTTCAGCTATGCGGGCATCTCTTTGCTCATGGTTTTCCATTCTATGCAGTGTCTGTTTGATTTTAGGGTTCAACGGAATCAGGGGGTCTCCACTACTCCGAGTGCTTGGCATTCACCGGAAGATAGCCTGTGCGTATCAAAAAAAAAAAGAAAACGTAATTAAGGAAATAACTACCGAAAAAGTCAAATACAAACAAATAATCTAGTCTTAGCCGTATTTCCCGGCAACGACGCCACTTTTTGATAACACTCAAACCATACCTCCTACCGAAGTATGAAGCAGACGTTGTCAATAAAGAACACAACAAAGCGGTTTGGGTCGAGCCCACAAGGAATATGGAAGAGCTATACTATAGCCGGTAAGTGAACTTGTTAGGTAGTTACTCCAAAAAGGTGGGTTCTAAAGAAAACAATAATTAAAAACATAATTAAAGCTTTAGTTGAAATCAAGAATGAAAGATAACTAGGGTTTTGTGCTCCCCATGGGTTGATAACTGCTTCGGGTATACATACGCGATCATCACGAATGCTTACTTGTAGAACTGATAACTTAGGTTCATTCAAACGACCGACCAGTCCCTATTGAATGACTATACTCAATCACTCGACCAGGTCTCATGAGTGATTGAAAATTAACCGCTATCAATATGTCCCAAACTTTAACTATCCTGCGACCACAACTCAAGTTTATATAATGATAATCAAGATCAAGGCTTTGTTGTAATTCTTTTTTCCTAATCTCTATCTCTTAGACCTAATCAAGTAAAGAATTCAGGCATTTCCTAACATTGTACACCATTAAGAAACGTTTAAGCATGAAGAGAATACAGTACTAGTGTTTTGTATTGATTTTGAATCACTTTTATGTAACCCTATCTTGTTAATCCACCATTGTTCCCACAACCCTAGCTATGGAGGTTTTACCCTCTCTTAGTTGCAAGATTGTGATTTATTTGCATAATTAAATACATACATCAGTACTTACAATCGTAGATGAGAGAAAAACTTCGTTGATTAAATCCGGAATTTATCAAGAACAATTCACAAGATCAAGAAGAAAATCAAGAAAAGGTTGATCAAAAGTTAATCAACTCAATTCTATATTCTCTCATGAAAAACTAACAAAGTCTGATGTAATCTGATCTTCTCTAATGAAAATAAAATATAAAACCTATTTATACATACATAAAAATCCTTTTCTTAAGCTGACAGGGTAAACTTCCATATCTGCTGCCGCTCGGGCCATGACCAAACCTACGACCTGTAGATGGCTTGTACGGGTCATACCTGGTATCCGTTGGTCTCTAGTTTGTTGAATCTGGCTAAGTGTTGGGCCTTGGTATGACTCGTACCAACTTCCTATGAGTCATACTGAGCTTCCGTGGTTTGAATTTGAAGACTCTGAATTTTTTTGAAGTTTGTCACGAGTGTGTTGATACGACTCGTACCTTACCTTGACGACTCATACTGTAGTCATCCGTACCCAGAGTCAGCCTTTGTGCAATTTCTATGAACATTTCCACGACTTAAAGTTACGGCTCGTTCCATGATCATATAAACATACCTAAGTCCATGCTATTTTCTTTAATTTTGAGCATCGAAAGTACTGTAAATTCACAACACACCATAGGTCACGGTACATCTTAGTAGCACCTGGGTGGATAAAATATCTGGAGCAATGTGCTTCTGCCAGTATTCGCTGCCTCAAGTTGTCTATGTCTGGAAAACATAATGTGCACTGGTAGCGAAGTACACCATCTCCCCCTTTGGAGAAGGCCTCCACTTCTTTTCTTAGAACTGCTTCTTTCAGCTTAAGTAGTATGGGATCTTCATCCTACTTTGACTTAACCTCAACAACTAAAAAGGATTCTGACCCACTCTACAGTACTACTCTGCCCCTAGATGAATCCACCAACTGCACTCCCAACTGAGCNGGGGGGGGGATTTGTAAAATTAATAGGTAACAATGTTGAGAAATTGATGGTTGTTTCCAAATTAATGCAATTAACTAGGGTAAGTGTTCCCCATGGATCTTTAACTACTTCGGGTTTTACACTAGTGATCTACCCCAATACTTTACTCGTAGAACTGATAACTTAGGTTCATTCAAACGACCAGCCAGTCCCTATTGAATGACTATACTCAATTACTCGACCAAGTCTTATGAGTGATTGAAAATTAACCGTTATCACTAAGTTCCAGATTTAACTATCTAGCAACCACAACTCAAGTTAATACAATGATTATCAAAATCAAGGCTCCGTTGTAATTCTCTTTTCCTAATCTCTACCTTTTGTACCAAAGAAAGTAAAGAATTCGGGCATTTCCTAACATTGCGCACCGTTAAGAATCGTTAAATATGAAGAGAATACAATACAAACGTTTAGTATTGGTTTAGAATCACGTCGTGCAAACCTTAGTTTGTTAATTCACCATGGTTCCCACAACCCTAGTTGTGGTAGTTTTATCCTATCATGTTTATAAGTAAATTAATAGAATTCATAAATAAAAGCAAAAATTAATACTTACAACAATGATAGGAAGCACTCACTTGATTAATGCAAAATTCGGAAGAACAACTTTACAATCGTATCTCAAAGATGTCTTCTAACAAGTCTTAAAATTTACTCTAAAAATTTGTTGTAAAACTTCAACTCCCTGAAGACATGGCTACTTCATGAAAATAAATGGTATTTATAGTAATAGATTCATGCTTTGCTTGTTCCTTGATGAATTTGGCTAGGGATTTAATGTTCCTTTTCCTAGTTGAAGTGGGAGACCCATTTTTGGGCGTTAGAAGCCTTTGCTGTGTCACCCCTAGTTGCTGCAGCGTACAGTTCCGCGTTGCGTGTACCACTGTGCCGAGGAGGCAGTGCCTCGCGCCTGCCAATGCGTAGGAGAAGGCCCGTGTCGCGCCTGGCCATGTGCCATTGGTGCTACGCGTCGCACGTCTTGTAGCACCTGCCTTGCTGCTGCCTTGTGCGACTTGTCGAGCGGGCGTGACATTGACTATTATTTTTTTTCTCTTTAATTCTTCCTTAGTGCATTCCTTCTTCTTCAACTTCAATCCAAACGTTTCAAATACACCCAAATCCATCACCTTTAGCCCTAAAAACATCTAATCACATTTGTTAGCTATTTTTACAAATATATGACATAATCTCATGCAAAAACACATAATTTGTTCTCAAAACATAGTAAAGTATGGGCAAAAATACGTCTATGAAGTGCGTAAATACACCCTTCATCAAATCCATGGTTTTGACCGGTAGAATATGGGCAGCCTTGGTCAACCTGTCCACCACAGCCTAAATGGAGTCATATTATCGAGGAGTACGAGGTAGACCTGTGACGAAGTCCATATTAATTTCTTCCCACTTCCAAGTATGAATGTTGATATCCTTGAAGTACAACTCCCGGCCTCTGATGCTCGACCTTTACTTGCTGACAGTTTGGGAATTTAGTTACGAATTCTGTGATGTCTTTCTTCATGCAATTCCACCAATAGACTTTCCATAAATCACGGTACATCTTGGTGACACCTAGATGGATAGAATACCTGGATCCATGAGCCTCATGCAAAATTTGACCCCTCTCAAATCACTAACATCTGGAACACATAGGCGACCCTGGTACCTAAGCACACCATCTCCCCCATTGGAGAAAACCTCCCCTTCTGATTTTGAACGACTTCCTTTAATTTTACCAAAATTGGGTCTTCATCTTGTCTAGCTTTCACATCAGTCACCAAGGACGATTCAGATCTGTTTTGAATAACAACACCCCTGTTGGTTGAGTCAACCAACCTAACTCCCAACCTTGCGAGTCGATGCACATCTTTCACCAGCTCCTTCTTCCCCTCATCCACATGAGACACACTCTCCATAGGGAGTCTACTAAGTGCGTACGCTACTACATTAGCCTTACCCAGATGGTAAAGGACACTCATATCATAGTCCTTGAGTAGCTCCAACCACCTCCTTTGCCGAAGATTGAGATCTCTATGGGTAAACACATATTGCAAACTCTTATGGTCCGTGAACACATCCATGTGGACCCCACACAAATAATGTCGCCATATCTTCAACGCGAATACCACCGCGGCCAATTCAAGATCATGGTTCGGGTAATTCTTCTCATGAACCTTTAGCTGTCTGGAGGCATAAGCTATAACTTTCCCATGATGCATGAACACACACCCAAGTAAAATCCTTGAAGCATCACAATACACCAAGAACCCATCAGTACCCTCCGATAGAGTTAACACCGGTACTGAAGTAAGTCGAGTCTTCAACTCTTGGAAGTTCTTCTCACAAGCCTACAACCATTAGAACTTCACCTTCTTCTTGGTCAATTTGGTGAAAGGTGCTGCAATAGATGAGAAACCTTCAACAAATCTCCGAAAAGTAGCCAGCTAAATCCAAGAAGCTCCAAATATCTAAAGAATTCACCGGTCTAGGCCAATTCTACACCGCCTCTATTTTTTGAGAGTCCACCGTTATGCCTTCGCTTGATACCATATGGACCAAAACACCACGGAGTTCAACCAAAACTCACACTTGCTGAATTTTGCATATAATTGGCGATCTTTGAGAGTCCGCAACACTACTCTCAAATGAGAGGCATGTTCCTCCTCGCTCTGAGAGTATATTAGGATGTCATCAATAAACACAATCACGAACATATCCAAGTATAGTTTGAACACCCTGTTCATCAAGTTCACAAAAGCTGCAGGAGCTTTATTTAGTCCAAAAGATATAACTACAAACTCATAATGACCATACCACATCCTGAAGGCTGTCTTTGGGATGTCGCTCTGCCGAACTCTGAGCTGATGATACCCGGATCTGAGATCTCTTTTCGAGAAACACTTGGCACCCTGAAGCTGGTCAAATAAATCATCAATCTTGGGTAGAGGATACCTGTTCTTGATGGTGACTTTGTTCAATTGACGATAGTCAATACACATTCAAAGAGAACCATCTTTTCGGACAAAGAGAACTAGTGCACCCCATGGGGACTTGCTCGATCTGATGAAACCCTTATCTAACAGGTTCTTCAACTGCTCTTTCAACTATTTTAGCTCGACTGGAGCCATTCTGTAGGGAGGAATAGACATAGGCTGCGTGTCGGGAAGAAGGTCAATACTAAAATCAACCTCCCGCTCGGGAGGAATTCCCGGTAAATCATCTGGAAAGACCTCAGGATACTCACGTACTACTGGAACTGACTGAATAGTCGAGGTATCACATTCAACCTCCTTAACCCTAATTAGATGGTGCAAACAACCCTTAGAAATCATCTTTCTGGCCTTAAGGTAGGAAATGAAATGACCTATAGGCACAACTGAACTACCCTTCCATTCTAAGACTGGCTCACCTGGAAATCTGA
>JACEIK010002146.1:217440-229133 GCA_018107945.1 Datura stramonium | reverse complement strand
CAGCTATTTCTCCCAACTTCATTTACATATATGTCAATTAGAACTAAATACACCAATATTCTGGAAGAAAAACCTCACTTTCAATATATTTATAGCCCAATCTTTGGCTTATCGAAAGACGGTCAAAACCTTGCTATTTCTCGAAAGTCCAGAAGGGAGAAATATTCACTTTAAGGCTAGGAGTATATTGACACTAATTTGGAGAAATTCTACTTACCTTAGCCCGGTAGCACGATGATTTACCGGCCGAATTTCGCGAAACTAAATCCGTAGGAATGCTCCCTGCTACTAAATACCTCGATATCTGAGGTTAATTTGAATTTGGACCGCGTTTGACGGCGTAATCGAGCTATAATTATCCAAATCCTTCGTACCCTCTATTTTCTCTCACGTTTTCTTGAAATTATGGAGTTTAATCAAATAAACCGAAGTTGGAGGCTTTATATACTTGGGCCTGGACAGGGTCAACGTGTCACGGAGCCAACGCGGAGGCTCCCCTCCGTGACACGTTGCCATAGTGGAGGGGCTCTGCCCCGGCTCCTTCCGCGATGGTTGGACAGATTTCTTATCCGGTCTTTTCCCGGACCTTTTTCTAGCATGTGGCACTCAAATACTCTTAACCAACATGCGAATAGGCCATCTATGTGTTGGGAATTTTACGGGGTGTAACAAGAACTATCTTTCTTCCGGACAAAGAGGACTGGTGCATGCCATGGAGATTTGCTAGGTCTAATGAAACCCTTGTCTAGGAGGTCTTTCAACTGCTCCTTCAACTTCTTTAACTCAGTTTGGGCCATTTTGTATGGAGGAATAGATATAGGTTGCGTATCAGGTAGTAGGTCAATACCAAAATCAATCTCCCACTCCGGAGGAATTCCCGGTAAATCATCTGGAAATACTTCTGGATACTCACGCACTATGGGAACTGATTGGATAGTCGGGGTCTCAGACGTAGCATCCTTAACCCTAACTAGGTGATACATACAACCTTTAGAGATAATCTTTCTGGCCTTAAAGTAGGAAATGAAATGATCTACAAACACTATTGAACTACCCTTCCACTCTAGGACTGGCTCACCCAGAAATCTGAACTCTACTGCATGGCTCTATAATTCATTGAGCCATAGCATGCAAATAGCCAATCCATGCTGAGGATAACATCAAAATCGGTCATAGCTAACTCTACTAAATTTGCGGAGGTGACTTTCCGAAGGATTGTGACGGGGCAATTTCTATACACCGTAGCTATAACTGAATCACCACTGGAGTAGAGACTAAGAAGGGTTCCCGATAAGATTTTGAGACTGACTCCAAAACTACTAGCAACATAGGGCGTCACAAAAGATAAAGTATCTCCTAGATCTAACAATGCATATACATCAAGGTGGAATACTTGTAACATACCAATAACCACATCTGGTAGAGTCTCCTTCTCCTGGTGGGAGGCAAGGGCATAAAACCTGTTCTGGCTCTGGCCACCACCTCCATTGGTGGATGCACCCTGTTATGCTGGGTGTACTGGTGCTGCTGCTAATCTAGTAGCTTAAGCACAGCCTCTACCATNCTAGTCAAGGGACACTCTCAGCGCATATAGCTGGATCTACCGCACACATAACAGATATCCGATCCCAACAAGCACTTTTCTTTATGACTCTTGCCACACTTCCCGCAGGTCGAAAAGGTGCGCTCTGTCTGCATGCTCCTCTAGTCCCTAGAACCTGAGTCCCTACTCTTCTGGTCACCTCTAGGACTGGATGGGACACTAGCTGATGATGGCGCTGGAGCTAATGACCTATGATGATACTGTTGGCAATGTCCGCCTCCTGATCTTTGTTAAGAGAACCCATAATTGTCTGTCCTGGCCCTCTTTGCCTCTCTCTTTCTCAGATGCACTGCCTTCATCTGTTGGGCGTGCAAAATATCCGGGGAAGATCAATATCCCGATGAAGCATGGAAATCCTACAATCCTTGTCCAGGTAGTCCGCCACTCCATGTACAAATTTGCTCACTCGAGTCCTCTGATCAGCCACTAACTCTAGTGCATACCTGGACAAATGGGTGAGCTCCAAAGCATACTCCTGAACTGTCATCTTCCCTTACTTCAGGTTCACAAACTCTGCTGCTTTAATCTCCCTCATCTCTCAAGGGAAGAACTGATCCAGAAATGCGATATGAAACTCCTCCCAACAAACGGGACCTGCTCCCACTGTCCGGCTATCTTTCCATTGCTTGTACCAGATATGCACAACCCCTTTCAGCTGATAAAAGGGTAAGTCGGTGCACTCCTCTCAGGTCACCCCCATGATCTAGGTGATATACAAAATCTCATCGATAAACTCATATGGATCCTCATCCACCTTCGACCTAAGAAACTCAAGAGGGTTCATCCTCAGAAAATCACAAACTCTTGTCGCTGTCGTATTCCTGTTCTTGAGGGACATGCGCCACCGACTGCTGATTTACTTGGGTGGTCAAGGCTAGGCAAACATCTAAATGGCTGCCCTGAACTCTGTGTGGGCAACCGGCTCGGGTACGTGCTCCGCATGGGCTGGTGGGGCCTGCTCATGCCCATCTCCATTGCCATCCTCGTGGCCATTTTTGTTTTTGTTTATTCTTCCATTAACTCTAGGGGGAGGCATGATTCTATAAACGCGCATAGCACGAGTTAGAAGGATAGAGAGATATTTCATCGCACTACTTAGATCATGAATGAAGGAAACATTTCCTAAACGTCTCGTAGCCTCTTCGTCATAAGTGTGGCACGATTCACGCCCATGAAAAATACTCTACTAAACGCGGCTTTCGGACACCCTAGGACACATCAAAACCTAACGCTCTGATACCAAGTTTGTCATGACCCGAACATAGGCCCGAATCGAAACACAGGATAAGAAACCCCCAGAGGCTCCAAGTTGACCCATGGAATGAACATGCATCTAACTCAATCATAGATAAGATAAAGATCATCACAAATAACATAGTGGAAGTATAAAAAAAGCATAACATCTAATTACATTCACAAGTCTAAAGCTGAAATATAACTACGTCTGAAAAAGCCTCTAATACTGATGAGTTGATGGGATAAGACCCCAACTAACTCGCTATAGTCTAAATAATGAAAGGACGAAATACAATTGCTAAGGAGGGCCCTCACAAGATGAGGACTCACCAACTGAGACTGAGGAAAGCTAACTCGGGGAATCTGGCTAGCGATGGGAATGAGTCTGGATATCGAGGCATGTATCATGAACTGATACAGGATAGGGTATGCGGTCAGTTCGTGGAATGTACCGAGTATGCAAGGTAAGTAAAAAGAAAAGGACAGTTAAAATACATAAGATTTCATAAGAGTAGGACGGCATGCTCATAACATAAATATCATAATGTAAACATAAGGCTCAAGGTTTTCAAAAAATTCGTAAATCATTCATAATCATAATCATAAGAGAAAAACTTTATTAAACATGACTTGAGATAAAGTATATAAACATAACCATGTATAAATCATGAGGAACAATGGGAGGACTCGTCATCACCGACACCATCATGGTAGAGCCTTATATGATGCCCCAACTATCTCACTCAAGTGGGCAGAGTTGTCTTAGGCTTGCTAGGCAAGGGACGTGCAGTATGTGACATCACGAAAAGGGGATCCATTAATATTGAAATATATATATAAACCTATGGTGGCACGTAGTTCGGAGACACCAACATAGTCCGTTGAACGCTGGGCTACTCGGTGTTAAATACTGCTCCCAGAAACATGCATATTAGGCTCGTATAGTAACTGTAATATCACTCATGAAGTTCAGGGCCAAATAAATAACAACATCATTGATCCCCTTAGGCTCATTGACAACTGGAATTGAATGAATAGTCGGGGTCTCAAAGCTGGAATTTTTACCCAAACTAGATGATAAATACACTCTTTAGATATAGCTTGCTGGCCTTAAGGTAGGAAATAAATCGACCCTTAGGCGTTAAACTACTGCCCGTCCACTCTAAAATTGGCTCATTAGGGAACTGAAATTTGACAACCCTAGTTTTGCAGTCGACTAAGGCATAACCGGAGTGTAACCAATCCATCCCAAGAATGAGGTCAAAGTCAACCATGTCTAACTCTACAAGACCAGCTAGAATGACATTATTCAAGGTTGAGACTAGGCAGTTTCTATACACCCGGCTGGCTCTAACTGACTCACCAACTAGGGTAGAGACTGAGAATGGTTCTGAGAGGAATTCTGGACTAATATCAAACTGGATAGCTACATATGGATTCATGAACGATAGTGTGGCTCATGGATCTAGTAGGGAATAAACATATAGATGGAAAAGGCGTAACATACCCGTGAAGACATCAGGTGAGCTCTCCTGATCTTGATGAGAGGATAAAGCATAAAAATGATTTTGGCGCTGGCCGCCATCCATACCTGAAGTGTTGGCTTGCTAAGTTGGCCAGCTTGCTGGAGCTGCTGAAATGGTGGATTGTGATCTCCCCCGTCCTGTTGACGGGCATTCTTTGATTTGATGGCCTAGCTATCCACACCCAAAGAAACCCTCTCATCCCTGAAGGCATTCCCCTAGATGGTTCTTGCCACACTTAGGGCAAGCTGGGTAGTAGTTGCTGACATTGTGACTTTGGGACTGTGAGCCAGATGCTCCACCCCTCCAATCCTTATGAGACCGGAAAGTAGGGGCACTGGCTAAAGTGGGTGTTGGAGCCCTCTGCTACTGTTGCTGCTGTGGGCAGCTACTACCGCCAGACCTTTGGTGGCCATAATCTGATTGGCCAGTCCTTTCCAGCTTGTTTTCCTGTTCCAAGTCTTTTAGTTTTTCTGCCTCAATCTGCTTGGCATGAAAGATGAGGCCGGAGAGGTCAATATCCTTGATAAGCATTACAGTCCTGCACTCCTTGAGGACCAAGTTCGATACTCGATTGACAAACTTCAGTATGCGAGCCTTTGGCTCGGCTACCATCTCTGGAGCATATTTAGAGAACCTTGTGAACTCCAGTGCATACTCTTCCACTGTCCAATTTTTGTGCTTCAGATCGTAAATTCAGCCACCTTAGCCTCCCTGAGCACCCAAGGGAAGAATCTGTCTAGGAAGGATGTAGTGAACTCCTCCCACTCCACCGATTTTGCTCCCACTGCTCTACCCTCCTTCCACTGATCATAACAGATCTAGGCTACCCCTTTTAGTTGGTAGGCAGTTAAGGTGGCACTCTCAGAGGAGCTAACACCCATAATTCTGATGATCTTTCTAATCTCATCCATGAACTCCTATGGGTCCTCTCCCACCTTAGATCCATAGAAAGCTGGAGAGTTCATCCGGGTGAAGTCCCTAACTTGGGCAGCTGCTGTAGACCCATTAGTATTGACCGGAACCACCTGCTGGTTCACCTAGTTAGTGATTGTCTATGCGAGCAACTGTATTGTGCTCAAAACTCTGCGAAGGACACTGGGTCGTCCTGAGTGGTTGCTTGAGCTGGTGGGGAAAGTCGGTGAGCATTGCCAGCCCTTCTTCCATTACCATATCATGGAGGCATGATTTCACTTAAAATAAAATAGAGCACGAGTTAGGAGAACGTTTATGGAATTGAACTTCACGCATGATAAAGAGTATTAACAAATGGGAGTTTGCCTAATAACGTCTTGTAGCCTCCCCATTATAAGTGTAGCGTGCTTCACACCCATGAAAAGGACTCTACTCGACGCAACTTTCAGATATCCTAGGATACTCTAAATCTAGTGCTCTATTACCAAGTTTGTCACGACCCGATTATGCACCCTAGATGAGACACGGTACTTGGAGTCACAAGGAACCCCAAGTCAACCCATGGTCTATCATAACACTGGTAATCTAAGTAATATCGAACATAGCAAAAGCTTTTTCAAATAATAAAATAAAACATTTATGAAGAAGAACTAAATCATAAAGTTTTAATACAACTGAAACAAAACTAAAAATCTAGATCTGTGTCTGTGTTTGAAAGCCAACTATCTGATGAGATGCTGGGACAAGCCCCCAGGTAAATCTAAGTCTAACTGAAAGAAATATAACTAAAAAGAAATAATCATCGTCCTTGAAAGATGAGGACTCACCACTAGTGCAGCTAAGAACTCCTGGACTAGATCTGCTAACGGTGCAGAGACTGAGAACCTACAGTTGTATCATAAAATAATACAGCATAAAAGGTATGCGTCAGTACTTCGAATGTACTAAGTAAGTAGGAGAAACCATAACACGCAGAATAAAATAAGTGAACTGTAAAAACATGCAATGACCAACTGAAATGCTAAAACTCAATATACTGAAATGGTCAAAATGACCCTTTCTGATGCTCAAAGACATGCCTTAAATCTGAGATACAGATCTCTACTAAACTGAGCTAATATGAGACTGAACTGAACTGACTAGTGGGAGAGTCTATAACCGATATATAACCATGTGGGCTGGACATGGAGTCCAATGTATACACCCCATCGGTAGGACCCAATATACTTTGACAAGGTATAAAGGCATGAATTGGGTGATCATAAGTCTGGGGCCATGAGTCCAATAAAAATAACTTACGGTGGCAATGTAGTTTTGGGAACCTGGGTGTTCTGGAACCCCGGTCCGCTTTGTGCTAAGTCCTACTCCCACTGGATAGTCCCAGACTGACTACTAAGTTGATAGCTTGAAACTGGGTCCCAAGACTAAGTTAGGAATACCTATCTGAAAGTACACAGAGAGTCTTATCAGACCGGATTCTGTAACTGGTATTCTAAGACTAGTCAGAGCTGCTTATCTGGAAGCGTCGTAACCATCTAAAGAACAGGCTGTAATCTGAAGTTGGGGTTCTAAGACTGGTCAGAGCTACTTATACCGAAGTTTCATAACCGTCTAATGAACCACTAAAATCTGATAATTGAGTCTAATACTAATAACTAGGAGGCACCACTGACACCTCAAGAATTAACTGTAGTCAAACACTAAGTATGCTAAAAATCTGACTAAGACTAGACTAACATGTATCTAACTGGGATTTCAACATAAACTAACAATATGTGAATCCCAAAACTGATAGAACCAAGCTGCAGGGAAAACTAGTTCAACCCGCAAGATTCTAATTTTTACTAAACTGGGAACTAGGGATAAATCATTCCACTAGATGTAATTTTCACAAATTTCTATAAATAGGGAATAATAAAGCAGTTAAAAATAATGAGAGATATTCCACTTGAAATCTTAAAGAAATTAGTCTGATAAGTTTCTACATTTCAAATCCACAGGGCTAAACTGATAGAGAAAATAGAGAAGATTTTGAGGACACAAGGGAAGAACTATTCTCCTTGTTGAATTCTCACATACCTGGTTAAAAAAACCCTGAAGAAGAAAGCTTGAATTTCTGCAACTAATGAGGAACCCTAGTTCTTGCTTGAGAGGAAAAGTCTGAGTTTCTATGATCAATATTTTTAGAGTTTCGTGGAGAATGAGGGGGAAAACCATTTAATCCCTCTAAATTCTCTAAAATTATACTTCAAACAACGTAGTTTAGGGACTAAATAGGTGGAAAATTACAAAAATATCCCTAGAATAAAAATCTGGAAACTAACCGACAGGGAACCAATGGATCACTCAACGAGTCGTTGGTTGAGACCACGACTCATTGGGACCTCTCGTTGGTCCTACTTCCTGGGGGATGGGATCACTGGATATGGTAACGGGGGATACCATGACTCGTTGGATGAACCATTGGGTCATTGGTTCCTCCCGTGGTCTATGGATGAGGAAACCTGGAAGGCTTGACAATTGGTGACACAACGACTCGTTGGTGGACTCAATAGGTCATTGTATCCAGTCGTTATGTTCACTGGAAAAATTTCTAAAAAAACCTCGAACTTGACACGACGGGTGGTGAACACGACTCGTTGTGGGTACAATGGGTCGTTGTTCCCATTCGTCATCACTGGAAGGAGTTTCTAGGGTACTCACCCAATGACTCACACAATGGATCGTTGATTCTGACAATGACTCATTGGATGAGGCGTGGGGTCCTGAAAAGAATTTCTGAGTTAGGAAACCAACGAGTGACAGGACAACTCATTGTTTCTCACAGCGGGTCATTTCTTGTCCTGTGGGTTCTCGACTGACCATGCAGGGCTGACCACGACTGACACAATGAGTCATTGGAGCTAACCACGACTCGTTGTCTCAGTCTTCCTAAGGAAACTTTCTGATTTTTCTTCTGTATTTTTCTTGCAAAGTCTGAGCCTGGTCTAGGAAAGTTTGGGGTGTTACACATTGACATCCACATTTCTAAGAGAATACAAATATATTAACATCCATATTTCTATATTTATTTCCGTCTCAAAAGATCAAATCAAAAAGTCACCCCGAGTTGTGGAATCAAATCTTAAATTCTCTTTCAAATTATGTTAACCCATAATGAAACAAACTCGTAAGCCAAATTTTAGCTAAAACAGGTTGCTATGCGACCCCCAAATCAAGAATGCTTACTCTATGAACCTAGGCCTAAAAGTTTCTTAATTCCTCATAATTTCTTCATATTTTTGTGAAAAACATTATCTATAATCATAAAATAAACTCATAGAAAGATTTAAAATATTGTTAAACTAAGTAAGAAGAAGAACAATATTAGAATATATTGTATTCAAGAAATATAAAGAGCAATAATATTTAAAGACGGACAAGAAAAGAGAGTGTAGAGAGAAGACATAACTTTTCTTTTTCATTTCAAGTGTTTCCCAAATGTCTTCAAGTATTCAAGTGTTGTCAAGACTCTTCAAGTGTGTTCTTTTCATGAGCCAAAAGTGCTCTATTTATAGTTATAAATATACATCCTCAAAGGCAATGAATGAAGCTATATATTAAATAAATATACATGAATATAAGTGATTCATGTATGTGATGTATATGATTAAATGGAAAGCCACAATTCATTGTATCCATATTAAATGGATAGCCACAATTCATTGTATTCATAACACTCTCCCTTGGATGTCCACAGATAATGTTCCTCACTAAAACCTTACTAGGAAAAAATCCTATGGGAAAAAATCCTAGTGAAAGAAAAAGAGTACACATATCTTGTGTTATGCATTATTTGCTACCTCATTAAAAACCTTGCCAAAAAAATCTAGTGGGATAAAACCTCGGCTAAGAAAATAGAGTGCAGTGCATATTTACTTCCCCTGATGTAAACCTTATTTAATTTCTTAGAGATGATGCATCACATCTTGTATACAAGCTCTTCAAATATTGAGGTCGGTAATGCTTTAGTGAACAGATCCGCCAAATTATTAACCGGATGAATTTGTTGAACATCTAGTTCACCTTTCTTCTTAAGATCATGAGTAAAAAAAGAATTTTGGTGAAATGCATTTTGTTATGTCTCCTTGAATGTATTCTCCCTTAAATTGAGCTATAAATGCAACATTGTCTTCATATGGTGTAGTTGGAATATCCTTTTCCAAAGGAAAACCATAAATTAACCTCAATTGAACACACTCCCCACTTGCTTCATGGATGGCTATTATTTCTATATGATTTGAAGAAGTGGCAGCTATTGTTTACTTTATTGAATACCAAGATATAGTTGTGCCTCATATGTAAACAAAGAGCTTGTCTCAGATCGAGCTTTGTATGGATCAGACAAATATCTTGCATCTGCATAACCAATCATTTCTGACTTGGATTCATTAAATTAAAATAATCCCATGTCAATTGTTCCTCGAAGATATCTGATCATATTCTTAACACCATTTCAATGTCTTTTTATTGGGGAGGAGCTGAATCTTTCCAAGAAACTCACTGCTAAATATCTACTCGAGTATTATTGGCAAGAACACTAGTGCCCTCATTGCATTGAGATATCATGCTTTCTAACCATTTTTATGAGATCAAAACTGATTTTGTCTTCATGTTAAGTGATCTCATAACCTTTAGGGTACTCAATGGAATTACTTTAATCTATATAAAGATTTGTTGAAGCTTTATTCAACAAATTCGCAGAAACCTTTATATGCTTCAAAGAAAATTAAATCCTACAAGTATTTATATATAAATTTCACTGTCTAGCAATACATGAAAATAATTTTATTATACGCATATTAAGTTTTTCTTTATGTATTTTCCAGACTCATAACAACCTCAAAATAGTTGCATCCACCATAGGAGGACCTCTTCATATAAAAATGTCAGGACTTTAGCGAAAAACCTTTATACTCTCAAGCATAAACCATGCTTCATGTCTTTTGGTTTTATTTTTCATTTCACCTTTCGCACAAGAATTCATTTGTACCCCTACTGACATTATACCTTGAGGTCTTTGGACTACAAGTCCAAATTTTCACTTGTTTAAGTAAACCCAATACTTGAATTGTGTATTTTATTTGGCCAATCATTTATCTGTCCACACTCTTTGACGAATTTGAACTCAAGATCTTCATTACCGTTTATTGTGTTGCGTGCTACATTATATCAAAAATGTCATTGACAGTCATTTAATATTGGTTACAATGCGATATAACTTATTGAGATATCTTCATTTTTCATCATTTTCAGGTACCTGAACCTTTTCCAAGGTTTTATGAAGTGTTATGTCGTGGTGTTTTCTTAAATCACTTGCCTCATCATTATGACCATCTTGATCATTTTCTCCTCTCCTTCCTCAAGGAGTTCTATATTTGAAACCGATTGGTTTATTACACTTCAGGTATATCATAGAACCTGCCCTTCAAGAACCTTTCATTGGAGCATTTGTAGCTAGATTATAACATAAGATCAGCAAATACATCTGAAAATTGGTTTTTAAAATTTTGCAAATGAATTATCTCTTGAATTTAAAGTTCACATTTTTTCACGGATCTAGATAATTCATCCCAAAAATAATTTTCAGATGCCCATCACTTCTCCCCTTAATGTTAGAAAAACTAATATTTACCTCCAATCTCATTTTGGGACCCATCTTTGTGCGTTGTGGTGGAGTAATCGAATCATATACCGCATATTTCCAATTTTTTAATGAAAATTATATGGTTGCTAACTCTAAACCAATTCTGATAGGGGAATCTTGTTGGCTTGATGCATACAAGTGTTGCTACATGTTAAATAAACACATCTCATACAAAATTTTATTTGGGATTTTGTTCTCATAACCAAGGGTTTAGCTATAATTGGAGGCATACTATTTCTCCTAAACCAACTTGAATATAAACCAGCATCATCAACATAATTTTATAATTTGAAACATTTCTCTTAATTTAACAATCCGAGCAAACAACCTTGCAAAACCAATTGCAAGTTGATATCAAAGCACATGTGACTATACCATAGATGCATTGATTAAAAGCATATAATATCAAATGGACCACATGGAAGGTGAACGGGCTCATATTCACCTTTTTATTTGTTTCAAAAATTTCGGGAATACAATCCCAGCCTTAGCTGGTATAATGATTATTTTCTCATGAGAACAAGCAACATAAAAGAATTCTTGAAGAGTCTGTTATTTCTTCAATATATACTATATGAATTCTCAATTATTTTCGCATCATATTTGAACCAGGATGGCCAAACGGTTATACCAACTGATTTTTATTTCAATAAATTTCTAGTTTACTTTCGCATGTGATTCCATTACCATGCCCATATTTGTATACTACAAACAAGAGAAAGAGGAGGGT
>JACEIK010002146.1:135062-217419 GCA_018107945.1 Datura stramonium | reverse complement strand
ATTAAATCTTCCATAATCTATAATTTCAATATAATATATTTTTAATCAATGCCTTTGAAACTTAATAAATTTCTTTTGAGACTTACTACAACTCCAACATTATAAATAATTTCATTCCTCCAGGTAGTAACACAATAGCTCTTCTAGAGCTCTCAAAAAATTAGGTACTACCACGTATTCTACAACACCATCTGTATTGTGAACATCTGTAACGACCCGTATATCATTACGAGGAGAAATAAATCTAGAACACTCTAAACGAGGCTAGGCAACAGTTAGAAAAGTGTTATACAGTGATCTAGTGAAAATTGATGATTCTGAGAGAGCTACTGGTTCGGGGGACCGCCACAGCACTGGAATTTTCGCTGTAGCGAGACCATAGTGACGGTCGGAGTTCCTCCATAAAGATCAGGGAATTAACTATTGGATTCGTTGTAGCGGTTTCCTAACTGCCATACTAGGCCCAATGAAATGAAAATATGACCGCTGCAGCGGATGACGAAAATCAAAAAGTGGGTTTAAGTGGAATTACTGGGGTTATGCCCCATTATTTTCAAAACATGAAGGTTGAAGGTTTGAAAGAGATTTTCTCCCCAAGAGAAGTTGAACATCTTTGCCAAGGTAAGTCTCTAGCCAATTCCTTATCCCATTCAATTCCTCAACACCCTTGAATCGCAAGGTGGCCCTTGATGGTGAATTCTTAATTAAAGAACCCTAAAATAGTAAAACTAGGGCTGATTAAGGGAGAACCAATGGGCATTGATTCCTAGGCCTAGAGGTGAGTAATAAATACTTCTTAGGGGATTGTGAAGGCATATATGTATATAATTGAAGGGTAGTTGAGATCATTAGCCCTAGTAACTATTTAAGGAGGGAAACTCCATGAGTAGGGTTGGAATGATCTATATATGAATAGAGTGTGATAAATTTGTAAGTGTCCCAAGACCCTTATTTGAAGACTAAATAATAAAATTACTCTGTGATTATTTTTGTAGATTTCGAGCATTCCGAAGCTTTGAGAAAGGGCAAGGCTCTTGCGGAGTAGCTGACTTCTCTTACTCTAAAATTGAGATAGGTTATGGTTTAGAGGATTTAGACTTTATATAATGGCATATATGTATGTGCAATAATGATGTGTTAATTGGTCTACGGACATTACTTGTTATGATGATTTTCTTATTGGGTTAAACTATTGAAGTGAATCTGATATAATGTGGTCACCGAACCAATATGGAACTGCGTTGAGTTGTTAAATGTGTTCCTTTTTGCATTGTTATGGAGTGATTGATGATTTATTATTTATTCGAGTGACGGAGGCAGATTGTAAACTTCTTAATTTATTAATCATGAATCCTTCTATGTTTCAAGTTCTTAAGAATGGTAAAGGATAATAAGAATATCTTGAGATGAGATGGTAAAGGATAATAAGAATATCTTGAGATGAGAGGCTCGTGTCTTAAGGGAGCATCCAGGTGAGAAATATTGGTTGAGTGGCTCGTGTTTGAGGGGAGCATTTAGATGAGCATATGAGCGAGAGAGGGTACCACGCTAGTACAGTATATGAATTTCTAGAGTCCCCTGCAAGTCATGACTGGAAGGGCAGAAATAAGACCTTCTAGATGTGTGTACATTGATATTGGTGATGGAGAGTTTATGGTGATATGGCAGAGGCATATGCCCGACATGTCACCATTTGTTCTATTTTATGATGTAGTTGTAAATGTGTTAAACACTTGATGTGTGACATGGTTAAACAAATATTGATGTTGATTAGTTCTTTCTTGTGATGATTTGCTTTATATCGCATGTGATGATGAATAGTTGTGAATTGTTGTCAATAACTTGTATTTATATCTGAATAAGCATAAGAATATGTGAATTGTTAAAAGCTTATGAGAGGATGAAGGTGCAGCTAACTCGAGCTACTGCCCTGGGTAGTTCCGCTATAGCGAAACCTATTTCGCTATAAAGACACAACGGCAATGGTCAAGTGACCGCTACGACAAAAGGCTTAATCTAGTGAGCAGGCTGGTAATCACCTGTACATAGCTAAATTTCCTGAAATGTGTTGTATATATGTATGATGTTATGGGCTGGTTTTTTATTGTTGTTGCAATACTTATACGTTATTATGTAAGGTCGGTCGATGATGCTTACCAGTACCATGTTTCATACTGATGCTACTCCTACATTTCTTTTTTGAGTGAAAAATTCGATCTAGAAAGCTCCTCTCACCCTCACCTATAAAGCAGTAGCAGACTCATTGGAAAGGTGAGCGACCGCAAAACAGGCAGTCCCACTCCTCCGTTGAGATATCTTCCCTCTGGATATTTTAGTTCTTTATTTTCTAGATTTATCAGTCTTAGCTTGTACAAAGACATCTGGTGTAGTGACAATCGGATCTTGGGATTAATCTTTTGTTTTGTTTTAAATGATTGTGCTTGATTAGGACATTTCATTTTGTTTCTTATTTAAAGTGTTATTTCCTTCTCATTGGAATAATTGATGTCGAGGTAATTGTTGGGATTCATTGGTTCACCCACTGGGGGGTTAGTATGGGTGCCAATTACAGCCATTTGGGTCGTGACAAAGTTAGTATCATAGCTCTAGGTTCGTCGATCTCATTGCACTAAGATAGGTCTAGTAGATTCTCGTGGATTACTTGATTCCAATTGGTATCTGGTGATCCAAATTGATATCTAACAACTCTTCTTTCTTTCTCTCACAGATAGTGAGAACACGTGCAGATAGAAATAGAGAAGCAGCAACTGAGCCAGTAGCAGCAACAGTCTGTGGTAGAGGAAGGGGATGAGGACGTGGTGAAGCCTTGCCAAAGCCAGAGGAGGGGCTCACGCTCCTACTCCAGTATGGGAGAGGTCAGCATCTCTGGTACCTCCTGTAGTTTAGGAAAGGGAGGTTGTGGAAGTGGAAGTTCCAACGCAAGGAGAGGTTCCTTCCACTCCAGCATCCTCTGAGGTTCTGGCTTAGGTTCTTACTCTCTTGAGTGGCCTCGTGGGTAATGGAGCAGTGTCAGCAACTCCTGCAGGGCAACAATCAGGGATACAACATGCGATTGCCATGGCTCCTCTCATTGATGACATGTTTGAGGCGATCATGTTCCCGAAGCCAGTGGTTAGGAATGTGATGACAGGGGAGGAGCATGATTTGTTCTGGAGGTTCACCAAGATGAAGCCTCCCACTTTTTATGGTATTGAGGTGGAGGACGCCTTTGAATTCATTATAGATTATCACGAGAGGCTCCATAAGATGGGGGTGGTGGAGAAGTACGGTGTGGAGTTTGTCACCTTCCAGTTGATAGGTGATGCAAAGCTCTGGTGGAGGGCTTTCATGGAGTGCAGACCAGCAGGGTCACCACCATTGACCTGGACCTAGTTCTACTCCATATTTTTTGAGAAGTATGTACCCCATACCTTGAGAGATAGGAGGTGGGATGAAGTCACCACCATCGAGAAGGGAGGCTCTTCTGTTACAGCCTACGAGGCCCGGTTTCATTCACTATCCAGGTATGCTCTACCCTTATTGCCCACAGAGGGAGAAAGGATCAGGCAATTTGTTAAAGGCCTAAATGTGGGTCTCTAGTTATCGTGTCTCCAATTATCAACTCTTCAAATGGTCTCCTCGGGTAAGACCTTTCAAGAGGTGGTAGAATATGTGAAGAACATAAAGGGGGTAAAACAGGAAGGGCTCAAAAAGAATGCTGAGAAAAAGGCTTGGAGGGTGGGTTCCTATAGTGGCTCTAGTTGCTAGGACTCCAGTATCGCAAGGTTTCTCTGGGCACCCTATTCAGTCGGCTATACAGGTGTCAGCCTGAGGTCCATCAGGAAACACTCCCCGACCAATAGGAACAGTCAGGGGTACTCAGCTTGTTTGCTCAGACTTTGAAGTTCGCCTTATTTCGGATGTTCACGTTCAGAGACCAATGATTGAGAAGGTATGCTGCGAGTGTAGGAAGTATGGCCACATTCGCAGATGGTTTCCCAGGCTTGGCCAGGGTGGACAAATCATCCCACACCTAGCTCTCTGAGCTTCAATCCCTGCTGAAAGAGGAGGCAGTGCATTCAGTAGAGATCATCTACAGCTTAGGTGAGGTAGTCAGCCAGCCGTCAGAGGTGGTGCTCAGCCGAGTATGGGAGGTGCTCAGATGGGTAGGGGTGGCATCCAGTCAGGTAGAGGGGTGGCACAGCCCAATCGGAGCAGTTCGTAGGTAAGTAGCCAAGCTCACTTTTATGTTTTTCCTAGAAGGCCCGAGGTAGAGGCTTCATACGCTGTTATTACAGGTATGATCTTCATGTTCGATAAAATGGTTATGGATTTGTTTGATCCGGGTTCTACTTTTTTCTATGTGTCTTCTTATTTTTCATTAGGATTGGACCTTGCTTGTGATATGCTTAGATGCTCTTATCCATGTGTCTACTCCTGTTGGGGATCCTATGGTGGTGGATAGGGTTGATGGGGATTGTATTGTTGATTTTATGAGGTTTGACATTCTGGTAGACTTGGTGATCTTAGACATGGTTGATTTTGATGTGTCGTGATTTTACGGCACTTTCGACGCTTAAAACCAAGAAATTATGCACATTCTAGGTATGTTTATATGGGTATAAGGTATTTTGTGCTTAATGTGCAGGAAAACAAGTTTGGAAGTGATTTTGGTTGAATTAATGAGAAAAACAACTGAAAGGTGACTTCTAGGCACTTAACGAGTCGTTGACAGGAGGCACGACCCGTCACTTGAGGCATTGGCAAAAAGATGAAGTTTTGAAGAGGTGAAACAGTTCACTTGACGATTTGGAGGAACAAGTCGTGAGGTCAACCGTTAGCATTTGAAGAGGAAAATTCAACTAAGTGTCTAGTGGAGTTGACGAACGACATCACGAGTCGTTGCCTGAAAGAACGACTCGTTGGCAAGTTACTGGAGTTGTCCATGAAGTGCACTGGCATTTCTGAGGAAGTGGACCGCGAGGGACCTAACAACTCGTGCTAAGGCACGACAAGTCGTTAGGTGACCCTTTGCCAGGCCTGGGTAAGTTGCTGAGGACGATTGATTGAAAGCAAAGAATGATTCGTCAGAAGGCCTAACAATCCTTCACATGGCCAGTTGCCACTGCCGACCTGGTTTCCAAATTTATTTAGGAAAAGGATTTCTTTGTATTATAAATACCCAGTTTTAGGTTTATTTTACAGGAGAGAAGATTCAAGAAACCGAATTTGAGAGAGAATCTTGAGCGATATTCTTGAGGGAATTTTCATACAATTGTTCTTGATTCAAGATACAAAAGCTACATTGAAATTTTATTCAATCCGCTTGATTTTTATTCTACAATACTTTGTAAGTTGCAATTATGATTTCTTCTATATTTTGTGATTGCAATAACACAAACATGAGTAGCTAAAATCCATAAACTAGGTTTTGTGAGGAACCAAGATGAATTAACACACACCATTAAAAATATGTAGTGATTCTTGAATGGAGTTTTATGCATGTATTATTTTTCCCTTTGTTTTAATTGATTCTTGATAGTTGCAAGGTTAGGATTTGCCTTATTCTTACTTACGAGTTAAGGAGGTAATAAATAGGAAAGGGATTAACAACGGAGAGATTTGAGGCTACCAACCTCATCTAATAGCAGACATCCGAGGGATAGTTAATCTGATATTAATGGTGAGGCAACTAAGTACCCATATACGGACCAAGTTGCGTGGTGAAAATAATCTAGATAGGGGACCAACCATTTGAGTGAACCTAACTACCAATATTGCATGTTAAACACGGGAATAGATCCCACTAGTGTATAATCCTTGTGGTTATGAAATCTTGGAGAACACAATCCTAATCTAATGATACGTAAATTGAATATAAACCCAATTTAATACAAGCATTCATTAATTTTGCTTTTGTTATTATTTATATTTTCCCCCTTCGGAAATAAGTCAATCAATAGTGATAGTTATTCGCATTAAACTAAGTTCTTACCATATTCCCTGTGGGATCGGCCTCAACCTTTGTTGGGTTCTATATTTGACAATCGACCGCTTATATCTCAATTGCCAGGTGTATTTGGGCGACATCAGATTTTGATGTGATTCTAGGAATCAGTTTGGTTATCTCCTTACCATGCCACTCACGGATCGCCATGCTAAGTGCATCATTATATCTGGCCCGGGGTCATTCAGGTTGGAATGGAAAGGAATTGTAAGCCCTGCTCCTAATAAATTCATTTCTTATATTCATGCTTGTAAGTTGATAGATCGGGGTTGTTCAACATATCTAGCACATATTCGGGATACTAGTTCTGAGGGTCTTTCTATAGAGTCGGTCCTGCTAGTTTGCGAGTTCTTAGAGATGTTCTCTACAGATCTACCAGGCATGCCATCGAACCATGTATTGTTTTTCATAGATTTAGAGCCAAGGCTCAGCCCATTTCTATTTTTCATGCCGAATGGCACCAATTGAGTCGAGAACTCAAGGAACAATTGCAAGAGCTGTAATAAGGGTTTATTAGACCAACTGTGTCACCATGGGGTGCCCGGTTTTGTTTGTGAAAAATAAAGACAGTAGCATGAGATGTGCATTGATTACTGTTAGTTGAATAAGGTGACTATCCAAAACAAGTACCCTCTTTTTCGAATAGATGATTTGTTTGATCAGTTACGGGGAGCAGCTGTATTTTCAAAGATTGACTTGGTCAGGTTATCACCAGCTAAAGGAATTCCAGGCCGAGGATATTCCCAAATAACCTTTCAAGACTAGATATGGACATTATAAGTTCCTAGTCATGTCCTTTGGACTCACAAATGCTCCAGCGGTGTTCATGAGCTTCATGAATGGTATCCTTCAAAACCCTATCTATATTCATTTGTAATTATTTTTATTGATGATATCTTGGTGTACTCTAAGACCGAGCAGGAGCATGAGAATAATTTGAGAATCGTGTTGGGGTTGTTGAAGGGGAGAAATGATTATATGCCAAATTCACCCTAAGTGTGAGTTTTGTTGGACTCAGTGTCTTTTCGGGGTATGAAGTCTCCAATGAGGGAATCAAAGTTGACCCACAGAAGGTGGAGGCGGTCAGAAACTAGGCTAGACCAACTACCGTGACAGAGATTTAGAGGATTTTATTAGGGTTGGCCAGCTACTACTGCCGGTTTGTGAAAGGAGTTTGCATCCATTTGACTCAGTATTGACCAGGATGACTCAAAGGTGTACCTATCCAATGGTCGGATAGATAGTGAGTTTCAGCTCGATACCCTGCTGAGCACGACATCTATCCTGGCATTACTAGTGAAAGATAAAGATTTTATTGTTTATTGTGATGCTTCACGGTCTGGGTTGGCTGATATGTTAATGCAAAAAGGGTAGGTCATTGCTTATGCCTCGAGACAGTTGAAGGTGCACAAGAAGAATTACCCTAAGCATGGCCTGTATCTAGCGTGGTGGCGTTCGCCTAAAAATCTGGAGAGGCACTATCTATGCAGGCTCATTGAGTACTCAAAGCCATCACAGCCTGCAATATGTGTTTTCTGAGAAGGATCTCAATTTGAGGAAGAAGAGGTGGATGGGCTTTTGCTCAGGACTGTGATGTCACCATCTTGTATCACCCCTAGGGAAGGCTAATGTGGTGGCAGATGCTTGAATTGGAATGCAGTAGTATGGGCAATCCCAGCTTGCGATACCGGATGACAGTGTGGAAGTTGAACCCTTTGGCAAGCAGCAATGAGAAGCTCTTTGACAAAGCGGTTGAGATACCAGCAGCATGAGCTGAAATGTCTCTATTGGGGAAATATGAAGGAAGGGTGGTTGAGGATGAGAAGTTGGAGTAGATCCAGAGATAGGGTTCTGCAGGAGAAATGAAGGAAGCAGTGCTGAATGGCGAGGGATCCTGGAAAAGAGAACTTTTATGTGTGTTCCCTACCAAGTTGTTGAGCTAACAATTAAGACTCACGGAAAACACAACTTGCATTGCTAAATTACCCTAAAGTCACCAAATAACACAGCAGCTTGACCATTTTTGTGCCTGGGCAGAATAAAGAGAGACATTATTGACTATGTCACCCAGTGTTTGAATTGTCAGCAGGTTAAATGGGAGCCCCAAAAACGAAGGTACTTCAGAGGATGCCTATCCCAAGTATAAATGGGCGAGAATATCTATGGACTTCGTAGTTGTCTTCCACAAAGACTTTGGAAGTTTGACTCCATGATAGATTGACTAAGCCTACTCATTTCTTTCATGTCAGGTGACTTACAATGCCGAGAGACTGGCCAGAAAGCATGTGAAGGAAGTGATTTGGTTGCATGGGGTGTCGTGTCGATTATGTATGACATGGGTACTCGGTTCACCTCTTAGTTTTGTAGACCTTACGAGGCAGAGTGAGGCACCGGTTGGACTTGAGCACAACCTTCCGCCCTCAGATAAGACGGTCAGAAAGGACCATTCAGGTACTAGAGGACATACTCCAGGCCTGTGTTATAGATTTTGAGGCCATTGAGATAAATTCCTACCCTTGGCAGATTTTACTTATAACCGTAGCTATTACTCGAGCATCGGCTCAGCACCATTTAGAGCTCTTGTACAGAAGGAAATGCAGGTCTCCAATTGGGTGGTTTGATATGTTTGAAGTGAGACCTTGGGGGACCGATTTGCTAAAGGAATCCTTAATAAAAATTTGGGTAATCCAAGAGCGTCTGGTGAGACTTGTTAACGCTCAAACTCACACATCCTATTAAAGTATGAAGCGGACGCTATCAATAAAGAACCTAACTAAGAGGTTGGGGTCGAACCCATAGGGAATATGAAAGATCTAAACTAATGTTGGTAAGTGAACTTATTGGGAAATTATTTCCAAATTGGGGGATTTTAAAAAAATAAAACAAGATTATAACTGTGATTTAAATCAAGATTTGCAAATAACTAGGGTATGTGTTCCCTATGGGTTCATAACTATTCGGATATACACATGTGATCAATCCCAATGCTTACTTGTAGTCAATGTGATTCATCAAACAAGCCCGGATTCGTCCCTATTGGATGAGTATACTCAATCACTGGGTCAAGTCTCATGAGCGATTCAAAATTATCCGTTATCAATACGTCCCAAATTTAACTCTTCTGCAACCACAACTCAAGCTAATACAATGATCATCAAGATCAAGGCTTTATTATAATTCTCTTTTCCTAATCTCTCTACCTCTCTAGGTTCAAGAAAGTAAAGAATTCGGGCAAGTCAAATGTTGTACATTGTTAAGAAATGTTTAAGCATGAAGGATACAATACAAGCTTTCTGCATCGGTTTTGAATCACTTTTATTGCAACCTAGTATGTTAATCCACCATAGTTCTAGCCTCTCATGGTTGTAAGATTGTGATATGCACTCATAGACAAATATATAATTAAATACTTACAGCAATAGTTGAGAGAAAAACTTCTTTGAATATGCAAAGATAATCTCAAGAACAATTGATAAGAAAATCAAGAATTGCTCCTAGAAGTATTAATCCACGTAAACTACTCAATTCTATGCTCTCTCTTGATTCTCTATTGATTCCTAATGAAATAAAACATAAAGGTATTTATACAAATATCGGAAACCTTTTCCTAAGATCAAAGGAGATTTTCATAACTTTAAACCGCCTGTACCTGCTGTCATATGACCTGTGGAAGGATTGCGGATCGTAACTGCCTCGTACGTCTTGGCTTGCTGAAATTTTGGCTAAGTGTTGGGATCTGGTACAACTCGTACCTTCTTCCTACGAGTTGTACAATGCATCTGTAGCTTGGTCACGAGAACTCTGACATCTTCTGGAATGTTTCATGAGTTTGTGGTATGACTCATACCTTCTTGTCTGACTCGTACTGTCTGTATTGTCTGAAATTCCACCAAGACTTGAATAGTCACTGGAGCTCCATCACGGCTCATGGTACAGGTCGTATGTCAATGCTACGACTCGTGGGAGGTTCCACACCTATACCAAGAGGTTGCCTTGTGAAAATTCTTTGAAGTTTTTCTTGTGACTCCAGTTATGGCTCGTACCATCCTAGTACGACTCATACTGAGAGTCGTATGTTGCCTTCTTCTCTATTCAGCCTTCTGAACTTTATCATGGTTCTCAGTACGGCTCGTACAATCAAGGTATGACTCGTACTAAGACTGGTACTTTGGCTGATTTTCTGCATTTTCGGGCTTCTTTTGCATCTTTTCTCCAACACTTATTTTCCTGAAATCAAAGTAAAAGTGTCTTATATCCATATAAACACACCTAAGTCCATGCTATTTACTTAGTTTAAGAGTCGAAAGTGTTGTAAACTCACAGCACATCATGACTCAAAGTAGACAAAAATAATATGCAGATATAGAAGGTGAGAGATATGGAGTTTATGGAGGAGAGAAATTCTTGCTCAAGGGTATCTCCCATGAAGGGGTAATGAGATTTGGTAAGCCCGGCAAAGCTTAGCCTGAGGTACATTGGACCGTTTGAAATCCTCCGACTGGTGGGTGAAGTAGCTTATGAGTTGGCCTTCTTGCCGGGGCTATCTGAGGTACATCCAACATTCCATGTTTCCATGTTGAAGAAGTACCATGGGGATTGATCGTTCATTATTAAATGGGACTCCATATTGCTAGATGAGAATTTGTCCTTTGTGGAGGAGCCAGTGGCGATATTAGCTAAGGAGATCTGCAAGCTGAGATCAAAAGAAATTGTGATGGTAAAGGTCTAGTGGAAGAATCATCCTATAGGAAATACCCTAGAAAACTGAGGCCGATATGCAGATCAAATATCCTCAATTATTCGTGGAATATGGTACGTTCTCTTCTTTGCCTTTGTAGACCGTTCAAGGATGAACGGTGTTTTAGTGGAATTCGATGTAATGACCTATATGTCATTACAAGGAGAAATAAACCTAGAAACTCTAAACGAGGGCTAGGCAATAGTTGGAAAAGTATTTTTTTGGAGTGAGCTAGTGGAAATTGATGATTCTGGGAGGCTACTGGTTCGGGGGACCGCTGTAGCGGTGGAATTTCTGCTGCAGCAAGATCATGAAAGGTGATGTCAAGTCCGTTATAATAGATCGGGTAATAAACTGCCGAATTCGCTGTAGTGGTTTTCTGACTTCCATAGCGGGTCCACTGCAGCGGATGACCGAAAACAGAAAGTGGATTTAAATGAAATTTCTAGGGTTATACCCCATTATTTCCAAAACACAAAGGTCAAAGGAGTTCTAAAAGTGATCTTCTCGGAATCGGTTGAACCTCTTTCTCAAAGCTCTGTGAATTCCTTCCTCCATTCGATTCCTTGACACCCTAGAATCGTAGGGTGGTTCTTGACAGTGAATTCTTAATTAAAGAACCCTAGAATGGTGAAACTAGGGCTGATTAAGGAAGAACTAATGTGCATTTATTCGTAGGTCTAGAAGTTAGTAATAAACACTTCCTAAGGGATTGTAAAGCCATATATGTATATAATAGAAGGGTAGTTAAGACCCGCAACTTGTTAAATTAAGATCATTAACCCTAGTAACTATTTAAGGAGGGGAACTCCATGAGTAAGGTTGGAATAATTGATATATGAATAGAGTATGATGAATTCATTAGCGTCCCAAGACCCTTATTTGAAGAGTAAATAATAAAATTACTTTATAATTGTTGTTGTAGATTTCGAGCATTCGAAGCTTTGAGAAAGGACAAGGCTCCTGGAGTAGCTGACCTCTTACCTTAAAATCGAGGTAGGTTATGGTTTAGAGGAGTTAGACTTTATATAATGGCATGTATATATATTGCAATGATTTGTTAAGTAGGTCTGATGATTTAGAGTTGAACTTTATATGGACATTACTTGTTATGATGATTTTCCTGCTGGATTAAACTGAATTATGAATTTGATATAGTGTGATCACCGAACCAATGTGGAACTATGTTGAGTTGTTAAGTGTGTTCCTTTTTGCATTGTTATGGAAGTGATTGACGATTTGTTATTTATTCGAGTGAGGGGGGCAGATTGTAAACTCCTGAGTGTATTAATAATGAACCCTTCTATGTTTCAAGTTCTTGAGAATGGTTAAGGATAGTAAGAATATCCTAAGATGAGGCTTATTAACTTGAGGAAGCATCTGGGCAGGCAATATTAGTTGAGTGGCTCGTGTACAAGGAGCATCCATTACATATGAGTGGAGCGGGTACCATGCCGGTACAGTACATGGATTTCTAGAGTCCCTACAGGTCATAAGCTGGAGGGCATAAATAAGACCCTATAGCATGTGTGTACATTGATATTAGTGTGGAGAGTTTATGTTGATATGGCGGGCGTGTGCGACATGTCACCCTTTGTTTATATTTTTATGATGTAGCTGTAAACGTGTTAAAGACTTGATGTGTGACATGGTTAAAAACGAATATTGATGTTGAGTTGTTCTTTCTTGTGATGATTTACTTTATGTCGCATGTGATGATGAATAGTTGTGAATTATTGTCAATAACACATTTATATCTGAATAATCATGAGAATGTGTGAATTGTTAAAAGCTGGTGAAAGGATGAAGGTGCAGCTAAGTCAAGCTACTGCTCAGGGCATTGCAATGACCTATTCGCTATGGCGAGACGCTGACAGCGGCGCGGCGGTCAAGTGACCGCTTCAGCAAAAGGCCTAATCCAGTAAGCATGTCGGTTGTCACCTGTACAAAGATAAAGTTCCTGAAATGTGTCGTATATATGCTGATGTTCTTGGCTAATTTTATATTATTGTTGCAAGTAACGCACGTTATTATGTAGGTCGGCTGATGATGCTTACCAGTATCGTGTTTTATACTGACGCTACTCATGCACTTCTTTTCTAAGTGCAGAATTCGATCCAGGAAGCTCCTCTCGCTCTCACTATAAAGAAGTAGCAGATTCATTGGAAAGGTGAGTGACCGCAAGACGGGCAGTACCACTTCTCCATTGAGATGTCTCCCCTCCGAGCGACACAGTTCTTTATTTTCTAGATTTATCATTTTTAGCTTGTACATAGACGTCTGGTGCAATAACAATCGGATCTTGGGATTATTATTTTATTTGTTATAGATGGTTGAGATCGATTGGGATATTTCATTTCGTTTCATATTTAAAGTGTTGTTTCTTTGTCATTGGAATGATTGATATCGAGGTAATTATTGGGATTCGTTGGTTTGCCCGCTGAGGGTTAGTGTGGATACCAATCACACGGTCATTTAGGTCGTATGGTAAACATCTTCTTTTAGGAGAAAAATTATATTATTATCACAGTCAAAATCTTTATAGGAAAGACTCATTTCTTGCTTTATTTTTTCTTTTAATAATTTTTATAAGGTTAGGCCAAATCTCCCTTTTTCTTGGCATGCCATATGTACGCAACCAATAAATTCATACGACACATAATACTATTCATTTTGGTCATGGTCAAAATGAAGCAAGAATTGTTTCTTATTTTTATCCATCGATAGTTCATGCTAAAACATCCTACAATATGTGCGATGTACTAAAAGTACATGACCAATGACATTTATTGCCAAATGTACATGACCAATAATGTTTGTATCAAATTTTTCTCTCAAACCTCCCGTAGAAGTGAGTTGTGGTATCCATTAAACCATATATAGGCACATCATTATTCATAATTTTTATTACATATTGACATATTCATTTTAAGAATGGTTAATTCACGATGTTTATCACAAGTCACATTCTCCTTAAGGAATTGACTATAATGATTTATTACGTGCTTCATAAATTATAAGCTCATTATCATGCCTTCACATTTATTATACTAATATGATCCACTTCAATATCACTTTGAAAGGTCAAGTGTACTACCACTTTATATATTCCTTTATTTTGATGAACGATTTATAGAACTTATCAAATTAGGCTGCACAATCATCGCGTGCCCAACACCTTTCATACCAAATTGATGATAAAATAAAGTTACCTTCACCATTTTTTAAGGACTATCGTAGAACTCATAATAATTTCTTCCTTTAAATATTACCACAATGATGACTTTATTATTTACCCTGTCACATTAGCGTTCATTCCAATCACTTGTCTTCTTTCAGACATATCTTTCACTGCTACCACATTCACTTCAATGAATGGAGCAAAACAAATGGGATGGGCTTTCATAAGTTTTCATCAAAAATAAATTATTTTACCTCAGTTATCATTGTATCATGTATTATCATTATATTATCAATATATCGCGTTGGGACCTGAACCCAACATCTTGTCAACATGGTGCATCGGGACTTTAACCCAATGTTTTACCCTCTTAGTGCAATGGAGTTGAATCCATCGTCTTACCCTCAACCAATGGCATAATACAGCAAAATATAATGGGACTCACCCTCAAGTCTTTAAACATATTAACACTTTATTATATGTATAAATGACTCAAATTTCCAGCTTCAGACATAAAATATTGCAGTTTTTGCTTCTGCTGGTCATATATTTCAAAACTAGAATTCAACTCAAGTTTCAGTGAAACTATTATTGTACTGTCTGTATATATACAATCATTATATAACACACAAAAATTAGTCTTGATGAAATTACATGGCAGAGAAATCAATATAACATTTCTTACTAGAATATGTTATTTTAACACACTGTCGTTGGTATCAAACATGTAATAGAAATTGCATAGATCATCTTTCCTAAAGCATTAAACCCACTTAGTCAATACAAATTAGTAGAATACCTTATCTATTCTGAATCAAAACCAACAATTTGTCATCAAATATAAAAACTTTTCATACCATTCTAGTATAACTTATATCTATATTAAAAGGCGGTGAGAATCATTTTGCCCATGATCGTTAGATTAAAATTATAGGTGAAGATAAATGTGTAGACATATACATGCATGGACCACCAAGAACCAAATAATTCCTTTTATGAACCAAACCAATGCACTTATGTCATATCATAAAGAGAAGCGCAATAAACCAACAAGAAAATGACACTTAACTAGAAGGCGATGAAATTTAGAGTCTCGTATGATAATGTATTGTAAAATTAAGTAAGAAGAAGAACAATATTAAGAGACATATTATAGTCAAGAAATATAAAGAGCAAGAAAATTTAAAGACAGACAAGAAAAGAGAATTGTAGAGAGAAGACATAACTTTTCTTATCCATTTCAAGTGTTTCTCAAATGTCTTCAAGTATTTAAGTGTTTTCAAGACTCTTCAAGTGTGTTCTTTTCATGAGCCAAAAGTGCTCTGTTGCAGATTACAAATATACATCCTCAAAGGCAATGAATGAAGGTATATAGTAAATAAATACACATGAATATAAGTGATTCATGTATGTGATAATATAAGATTAAATGAATAGCCACAATTCATTGTATCCATATTAAATAGACAGCCACAATTCACTATATTCATAATAAAAAGTATTATCTTAATACTTTGGGATAAATTCTCCTTTTCTTTCTCTTTCCTCTCTTTTTCTTTCTTCTTTTTTTTTTTCTTTCTCCGTGTTTTTCCTAAAACTGCTTCTGCGTTTTCTTTTTGCTTCTGCCGTTACCAGCACATCCTTTCTGCTTAGTTTGCTCTTTCCCTTTCTTTATTTTTTTATTTTGTTTTGGACTTGGCCCACTTATCTTTTCTTTTTTTTTTTCTTTTTAAAATTATATTTCTTTTGCTTTATTTAATTAGCAAATAATTCTTAAATTATGAGGTATTATATTTTGTCTGCTTGTACTTTCAAAATGAACTATCTTCTACCTAGAGTTTATTAGATCATCTCAAAAATCATATCACCTATTTTGTAAATTACCAATCACATATAAAAGATAATTAAAAAAAAAATAGATAAAATTTACATAATGACTAAAACGATCGTTACACAAACTCTTATTCTCTTTCTTACCAAATGTTTATTGTAATGTACCTAAATAATTTATTTTTATTGTAGTTTTTATCCATCATTCAAGTACAAAATATTTTATAATTTTATTTTATTTTAAAATAAATAATTATTTCACATATCAAGAAGACATTAATGATGTTTTTCGAATTTTACATTTATTTATAAAGAGATTCTTACATAAGTAAGAATCTACTATATTTTAAAAAAATATTTATTAAGGTTAAGTTAGTAAACTATATCTTATTTTTTAAGAATAGGTAATATTTTTAATTTTTTATTTTTTAATTTCATATTTTTAAAATTAAAGGAATAGATACTAATAGTTGGTATATTGCTGACCATCAGGGAATCAACATGCTCAGAATTTACAAATCACAGAAGAGGAGGTATTTTTAGAAGTTAGAGTTCTAAACTTTTTATGTTATGTTGAAATAATGTTTTGAAAATAGTAAGGAGTAATTTTGTATCGCGGATAATTTCCTATTTTTCAAAAATATATTTTAAAATTTGAAAAAAATTTAAATCTTAAATTTAAAAAAGAAAAAATTAAAAAAACAAAAAAAACATGTAATTTAATTAAAATACAAAAATAAACACATAATTAAAAATTTAAATAATCAACCAAACGAGCTATTAAAACTCTTCATTTTTCCCTCACAGTCACTTACAAAAATTCAATGGCCCACTGAAGTTATATTCATATCCACACCCCACACTCCAATTTTCAAATACTATTTTTAATATATTTTCAAATATGTTTTTAACTTTTTAAATTCCATTTTTATGTTCAAGTGTCCACTAAATTTATTTAAAAGTTTGGTCCATAAACTTTGTCCAATCTCATTAGCTGAAAGTTGAAGGTGTTGGGATGAGGAAGCACCACAACTAAAGTTTGATATGATAATAAATAATAAAAATACGTTGGACACAATATTTTATGTGGAAAAACCCTCAAATAAATAGAGGGAAAAAACCACGAGTGAAGGATTCACTATAAATATGGGAGTATATCATTCTAAAGGAGAAAACACTTGTAAAAGGAATAACTCACTAAAGAGGACACTCAAGACTACAATATTTGTATTGAAGATTGTATAACTCTCTTTATGTTCTTACTCTTTTGGATTGTGATTTTTGTGGGGAGTTGTGGATCTGTATTATATGAAATAATGAAAGCAACATGTTCTAGTTATAATAGAACTAAACCGATATAGAAGGGTGTAAAACAGAGATCAATTTGGACAAGGTTTGTCCTCTTTTCCTTTTCCTTGTCTGACTAACTTTGTATTCTTTCCACATGTTTCCTTCTTTCTACATAACTTTGTTGACATTCTCTACTTGAAGATTTAGGTGAGAATCAATTATGTCTTCACACTATCCTTTCTACCCAATCACTACAATGTTACGTTTCTGCTAGGCCAATAGAAGATCGACATCATATAGCTTGTTACTGACAGTCGGCTTCTGTAAACATATCTTCCTAGGTTGTCATTAGTTTTAATTTTCACGAATATCCATACTGCCTTCACCACCTTCTACGAACAAGTGATACTGAACTCATATGTGCTTTGTCCTTCGGAATGAAATATCAGTTCTTTGCAAGATGCAAAGCCTCTGACTGTCACAAAACAGAGCAACCTTCACTCTTGTTTGTGCCCGAGCTCCTTCAGTAACATCTGCATCATATTGCCTCTTTGCTTGCTAGCTTTACTTGGCTGCCATATTCTTCTTCTCGTCGTAGATAGCCATGATAGACTGTAGTTTTGAAACCCAACAGCTCCTCCAGCAAGAGTAAACACATAACCATATGATGGACTTGCTTTTATCAAGATCACCTGCATAATCTGAATCAACATAACCTTTAACAGTATAGTCTGAACCTCCATAACACATTGCAACATCTTAGGTACCCTTGATATATCTAGGATCCCACTCTTAACAGCACATCCCAATGCTCTCTACCAGGATTAGCCATGTATCGACTAACCATTCCCACTACTTGTGCAATATCCTGGTCTTGTACATACCATGGCGAACATTAAACTTCCACTGCTGATGCATACGGTACTCGAGACATCTCATCCTCTCTGCTTCATTGCTAGGATTCATACTTGAGGATAACTTCAAGTGTAGGAAGTGAGGTATAAATTGACTTACAGTCTTGCATCTTGAAGCGTCGCAAGATTTTCTTCAAGTAGTTCTCTTGAGAAAACCAAATCTTCCTATTATTTCTGTCTCAGTGAATTTGCATCCCTAGAATCTTGTTTGTTGGTCCCAAGTCTTCATTTCAAACTCACTATGCAACTGTGCTAAATTTGTAGAGACGAATCTTTTTTGGGGTCTGCTGCAACATGTCGTCAACATACAACAACAATATAATGAAATGCCATCACCAAATCTCTTATAATAAACACAAGGATCTAAACTATGTCTGTTGCTGTATCCAAGGCTATAATAGAAGAATCAAATCTCTTGCCACAACACCTCTCAGATTGCCTGTTGCGAGACCGTCATAAATTTATTCAACCTGCAAACAAGTTCTCTTTCTCTATTCTTCAAAACCTTCTAGTTGGAGCATATATATTTCCTTGCTTTTAACATGGAACTACTAAACTTGGTCTATGGCCCTTCTTTTGGTAACACAATGCTCACAAAAGGGTAGTGAAACCTTTTTGAGCCCTGGAAGAAGCTTTTGCTCAGCAAGAATGTTTCAAACCTCGTTCCGACATGGCCAAGTTTGCAGTGCACATCACCGTCGATTTTTCAAATGAACTTGCTGGCACGGTTGATGTTTCTCCTTCTTTAGTGAGTTTCCCTTAAGCACATATAGATTTGCAGTAAGTTTTCCACTTTGTCACTACAAGCGCTCCTTTCAATATATTCCTTGACTCCATCATGAGTCTTATATGAACATCCATTATCATTTAGTGTCCCAAAGACAATAGATTCTTCCCTCAAGTCTTTCATGTCGTACCTCCTGGATGGTGCGTACCGTGTCATCATACATCTTTATTTTGATGGACCCAATACCAATAACATTCAAGCATGATCGTCTCCCACTTGAACACAGATCCTCCACAAATAGGTTTATATTGATGGAACCATTCTCTCCGGAAGTCATGTGCGTATTTGCTCCTGTCCATGATCCAGACATCAATGAAATGTTTTCTGCCTTCATTATTTGATATTGCTTCACTACATAAATATCACCATCATCCGAGGTATTTGCAACATTCCCTTGAGCATTTGATGACTCGGGTGTTCACTCTTCTTCTTGAACCAACAATCTTTCTTGACGTGCCCTTTCTTTGATTGTGACACTTGATATTCTTCTTCTGCTACCGATTTAGATCTACCATGAGTTATAGCTCGCAGGGCTACGTTCCGTTGGTCTTCCACTCACCATCGTCAAAGTTTCAGCTTGCTGCGAACTTGCTTGTCTGTCTTCCTTATTTTTGCGCCGATTTTCTTCTTCTAGGACAGCGGCTGCAATTTCATCAAAAACTAGACTGTTTGTATTGTTTGTCAGGTTGATGATGAGTTGATCATACGAGTCAGGCAGACTTTGTAAGCCGCACGTTCAGTCCCCTCTGTTTGCAACTCATTGTTGCTTGGTGCAAGCAAGTATTCAAAAGTATTGATGTCAATTCATCAACCGACATGGACTCTGCCAATCAGAAGAGTATACAATCTTCTTTTAAGAAGATTTTATTAATACAAAGACTTGGCCTCATATAATCCCGTAAGAGTATCCCCATAGTTCCTTCGCTGTCCGTTTTTCAGCCACACTAGACAACACTTGATCAGCTGGGTGCCAAGTGTAGATCAGTAACTGCGTTGTTGTCTAAGTCGTTCCACTTGCTGTCATCAGTAAAGTTTGTGGGTCTGTCTTCAATTGCAACTAGGCAATTGTCTTTTCTCAATATATGTATTTTCATTTTCCACAATGAGAAATTAGTCCCATTGAATTTCTCAGCGTCAAACTTTGTTGTACTGCGACATTGTTATTTGCTTCCACACCCTTCTAGATCGTTTTAAGATATTTTTGCGAACAATCGTGACAAACTGTATCGTCACGAATTTTACTATTCCGTGAATAGTATTTTCACCCGGATTTTACTGTTCATGAAAATTTACTATTCACGGATAGTACCTTAGCATAAAACAGACAGAATAACGAAACTCTGATACCACTGTTGGGATGAGGAATCCACACGAATTAAAGTTTGATATGATAATAAATAATGAAAATACGTCGGACACAATATTTTACGTGGAAAACCCTCAAATAAATAGAGGAAAAAAACCACGGGGTAGAATGATTCACTATATAAATATGGGAGTACACTACTCTCAATTACAAGGAGAAAATACTTACATAAAGAATAACTCACTAAAAGAGGACACTCCAAGACTACATCATTTGTATTGGTGTATAACTCTCTTTATGTTCTTACTCTTGGATTGTGATTTTTGTGGGATTGTGGATCTGTATATGAAATAATGAAAGCAACATGTTCTAGTTATAATAGAACTAAACCGTGTGGAAGAATTGGAGAAGCAGAGATCAATTTGGACCCAAAGGTTTATACCACTCTTTTTCTTTTTCAATTTGGGCAAGGTTTGTCCTCTTTTCCTTTTCCTTGTCTGACTAACTTTGTATTCTTTCCACATGTTTCCTTCTTTCTACCTAACTTTATTGACAGAAGGCTTGATTCTTTACCTACCAAAATTTTAACAAACCACACCAAAATCTTTTCACTATTACTCCATAATGAATACGAAATTTTTTATTTAAATATTTATAAATTAGCATTAGAAATTATATTTGAGAATTCTAAACTGTAGCAGTAAAAGTACAGTTTGAAAAGATACATGTATATAATAATAATAATAATAATAATAATAATATGTATATGTAATAAAATAAGAAAGTGTTTTGGGAAGTAGAGAGAATTATATACGAAATATTTTATTTAAATATTTGAGAATTCTGCTTGAATATTTAGTCTTTATGCATTAAAATATCAAGTCTGATCTTTGACAGAAATGGGTAAAGTATTCACTACTGGTGCAGGTTATTTTTTGGGTAAATCCCAATTAGTTCTTTTAATATTTTGTATTTGGAATTATACTTTTTTTAATCTTTTGAAATGGATAATAAATCTCTAAATTCACAAATCAACAATTTAAAAAACAAATTAAACTGCATATACATTTAGAATATTAAAAATATATATATAGCTCCCAATTAATATGATATTATAACATATATCTTTTCCAATGATTTAATAATTTAAATTGCGTCGTATTGTACAAAATTTTAAATTTTTAAAAAAACAAAAAAAACATGTAATTTAATTAAAATACAAAAATTAAAAATATTTTTTCTATCACTTTTTATTTCAATCATAATTTAATTTCCAATTTCATATAACTGACTATCTCAAATGTTTTTTTTGTTTTTTTAATGTTTTTTTAATTCTTCAATTAATTAATTTTAATTTATTAGTTCATGTCAATTTTACATATTTAAAAAATGTAATTTAATAATCAAGATTTACCAAAATAAATAAACAAATTAAAAACTAAAAAAAAAGCTAAAATTAAGCTTAGTTGAATTAAAATTTAAATTATAAAATTTTCAAAATTTTCAAACAACAATAAACCCAGTATAAACCAACAAAATGGGGTCTGGGGAGGGTAAAATACACAGACCTTACCTCTACCTCGAAGTGGAGAGACAATTTTCGTTGACCCTGGGCTCAGGATAAACAAATCAAAGCAATCCAGAAGAGAAAATAAACAGTTGAGCAAAGCATGTCAAACATCATCGAAGTAAAAATATTATGATACATAAGGTTCAAGAAACAATAGATAATATTTTGAACTCTACATGCAAGATACTATGGGAGTAATACTACAACTACTAGTATGGGAGGATATGCTAAAAAACACTCTACTCTCTGCTAACATACTACCTAATATGTGTCCTCCCAGTACCTCCTATCTAGGTCCATATCCTCGGTAAGTTAAGATTACATCATATCCTATCTAATCATCTCCCCCAGTAGCTAGGTCTACCTCTAAGCTCTCCTGAAACCATCCCTCAACAACCTCTCACACACCTCCCATAGCTGGGCCATTCAGGCATCTCTGCATGTACGAGCCATCTCAACCTCATTTCCCATCTTTGTCACTCCACTGATGTTACTCCACCTTATCCTGGATATCATAATTTCTAATCTTATCTCATAGTAGCCTTCCACGTCCATTGCAACATCCTCATTTTCACAAATTTCATCTTCTAAACATGAGAGTTCTTAACCGTAACACTCCGCCTCATACAATATAGTTAGTCTGACCACCATTTTGTAAAACTAGCCTTTAAATTTTGGTAGCACCTTCTTATCATACACAGAAAACCGGATGTAAGCTTCATTTCATGTATTGTACTAATACCTTTAGAGTAATATCCTCGTCGAATCCCATTACCTTGAATAATAGACACAAAGATACTTGAAACTTTCTCTCTTTTGAATAGCTTGTAGCCATGCAGCCTCACTTTCACGTTAGCCTCATGCCTCAAAACACTGAGACTTATTCTAAGTATTTGCGGTCTTTGTCCGACTCAACTTAAATTCTTTGTGGGATTTTGAATTTGGGAGAGAAGGGTAAAAATGTCAAAAAAATTATTTATAGTGAGTTCAGGCAATACCATCATATATTGGTCATTGTGGTCAAAACAAATTTCATAAAAATAATATGAAAGTGGAATGGAATAAAAAAGAAAATCGGGTTTGGGGGTGGCAGGTGGGGGAATTGTATGAATGAGAGGAGAAAATGAACTTGAAATGTCCCCTATGAAACTTATTTTTCATATTTTCATTAGAAAAATCATTTTTTCATTTTAGAAAACTTTTTAAGAAAATTTTTAATTATTTTATCAACCAAATATTGAAAAATTTAAAGAGAGAGAGAGAGAGAGAGCAAATATTGAAAAATTGAAACCCAAATTAATCCCCTTGGTAGGCGAACCATCGATTCCCAAACGTGGCCGAGACACAGTCATTCACAAGAAAACTTCACGAAATACAACAAACTAAATTAATTATCAAGAGCAAATGATCTAAAACAAACTCTACTATGAATCCGAAATATGATTGTCATTGCACCAAACGTCTACGTACAACTTTACAAATGCTAAGTCTAAAACATAAGGGAAAAATCCGATGTATGAAAAAGACATCATCGATGGGAGAGTGATATTTCCCTGCGAATTCAAGCTCGTCTCAAACTCCGTTGCTGCTTACTAAGGTGAGGACGTGAGGAACTTCCTGGATCAAGTTTTGCACTCAGCAAAGAAGTGCGGGCGTAGAGTCGGTACAAAATACGGTACTGGTAAGCATCATCGGCTGACCCTAAATAAAAATAATAAATAACACAGTAATAACAATACAATATCAATCTTCAACATAAAAAGAACCTACAAAACATTTCATACACAAAGCTCCACTCAAGCAAACGGTCAACAAACAAGTTGGATCATTCGTTGTAGCCGTCCTTGACCACTCTGACGGTGTCGCCGCAACAGTCGATGACCACCTGATGGTCTTGCCGCAACAAAGGCCTCCACCACAGCATAACTGCCTTAGGCAGTAGCTCGACTATACTACACTTTCCCAGTTCTTTAGCATAACAGATTCATTATTCACGTAATCCACCAATATCTTTCAGATAAGCACACTTACGAACAATGGTAACATCATCAAGAACCACTCACGATTTCAACAAGAATACAGCAGCAAACCACTCATCAGTTCCGATATAGTGACAAGTCACACTTAGAACTAGAGACATGTTTTTAGTATCAAAATTACATAACATAACTATAATTGACTCAATGTCTCAGCATATTTTTCATACACTTCTTTTGCATATAAGGAAAACACCATATAAATATGTGCATAATATGTAAACCAAAGATGACATGACAGGCACACACCTCCTTCATCTCACCATAAATACTCAATCACATAACTAGTGTATACACATGCTAGAGGTATTATTTCTGCCTTCCACAGTCATGACCTGCAGGGGACTCTAGAAATCCATGTATCGTATCGGCGTGGTATCCGCTCCCACTCATATGCTCGTCAGATGCTCCCCTCGGACACGAGCCATATTAATAATATTCGCTCGCCCGGATACTCCCCTCGGGCTCGAGCCTCTCATTTCAGGAAACAGTTAATATTTCAGTCATTCTCATCCTTAAATCACAACAAGATTGCATTACATAATTGAAACCATATATGTGAATAACCCTATCAATTCATCAGACTCTACGCTCCATTCCCTTACTTTCTCACATACAACACTAAGTTCACATGATAGATTCATAACACGAAGTTCATTACACACTTCCACATAGTCTCAACAATAGATTATACTCATCTCATTCAACATGATAATTTTTATTTATTCACATTAAAATTTCTCATAACAAGGAATGTCGAAGACCAATCAAATATAATCATTACATAAACATAAAGCCATTACAGGTCTAACCCTCTAACCATAAACTACCTCAATTTCGAACATGAAGAGTCAATTACTCCACCGAAGCCTTCCCTTTCTCCCAGCCTCAGGTGCTCATAATCTACAATAAATAAGAGTAATTCTATTCTCCCTCTTTGAAATAAGGGTTTTAGAAGATCAAACCCTCTCCTTGAGAGAGCACTTTCGAAATGAACCCCAATTTACTAAGTTCTAAGTCTAAATTCTCACATAACCCCCATTCTCAACAATAATCTTAAGGGAGTGATCAAACTTTCAACAACACAAATCACCTATAATTCATCCTTAGTTCAACCGTCTAAGTTTTCTATACAAAAACTCCCACCATTAAAGGTCTACAAGGAATCTAGGATAAATATTACTCATTGTAGAGATAGAAAGACGAAAATCTTTCCTTGGTGAAGAGTTTCACTGCTCTGAGACGTTTCTGTTGTAGACCTTCTAATCGCGTTTTTGAGAGTAATGGGGTTAAACCCCGTAAATCCCACTTATATCCCACTTTATGACCCCCGCTATCCACTGCAGCGGTCACACTTCCATTGCAACAGACCCGCTACAGCGGCCTTAGGATCGTTGCGGTGGTTTCAACGTCTATTCCCTCATTTTTCCACGACAGAACTCTGACTCTACTGCGATCTCGCTACAGAATCCCACTGCCGGTGGTCCCTTGGACCAGTAGCTACCCAAAAACACAGTGCTATGCTTAGTTTATTTTACAGCCTCCCTATCTCATCCTTAGTCAGATTTCTGTGTTCTTTGCCCTTAACCATCCCGTAACGACGTTCGGATCATTACACCGAGATACTAAAGGTAAAATATTGTTTATCCTGGAATGGTCTATACAAAAGTAGAAAGTATGCCCAGATTCTATGAACAAGTAGGGATATTTGATCTGTATATTAGCCTTGGTCTCCATGTGGCTTCTTCCACCCGGACGGTCCTTCCCTGGACTTTTATTATCAGAATCTCCTTGGACCTCAGCTTGCGAACTACTACGTAATATCTCTACAGTTTCCTCCTCATATGACAAATTCTCATCCAGCAATACCGGAGTCCACTTGATGATATACGTTCCATCCCATGGTACTTTTTCATCATAGACATGGAATGTCGGATGCACTCAGACAAACCTGGTATGTGCTAGCTCATAATCCACTTCCCCCACACGTCAGAGTATTTCAAATGGAAATATACCTCTGGCTGATCTTGCCCCGCTTTTCGAATCTCATCACCCCTTTCATGGGGGACACCTTGAGCAGTATTTGTTCCCCTTCCATGAACTCCATGTCCCTGACTTTCTTGTCTGCATATTGCTTCTGCCTACTCTAAGAAGCCACCAAACGGTCTTAGATAAGTTCGAACCATTTCCAAGGACTCTTTTGATAAATTTGTCCCCTAAGGTCTCACCTCAAACGCATCAAACCACCCAATTGGGGATCAACACTTTCTCCCATACAAGACTTCAAAGGTGCTGTACCAATGTTTGAGTGGTAGCTATTGTTATAGGCGAACTCCACCAAGGGTAAGAACTTGTCCCAATGACCCCCAAATTCTATCACACACGCCCGAAGCATGTCCTCCAACACTTGAATAATGCACTCTGATCGCTCGTCTGTTTGAGGATGGAAGGTTGTGCTCAGTCAACCTTGTACCCAACTCGTACTGCAAAGTCCTCCAAAATGGGAAGTGAACTGAGTACCTCTATCCATTCACAATGGAAATAGGCACCCCATATAACCGAATAGCCTCCTTCACATACAGCTTGGCTAGTTTCTCAGTTGCCAAGTCACTTGGACCGGTAAGAAATGAGGAGACTTGGTCAATTTGTCCACTATGACCCAAAATGAATCAAACTTTCCCAAAGTCTTGGGAAGACCGACCACAAATTCCATAGCTTCTCCCATTTCTACTCAGGGATAGGCATTCGCTGAAGAACTCCTCCAGCCTTTTTGGTGCTCGTACTTCACCTGCTGACAGATTTAAACACTGCCACAGTCACATGTCTTGCTTCATCCTACCCCACCAAAATGTTGTTTTAGATCATTGGTACATCTTCCTTTGACTCCGGGGTGAATAAGTACCTCGAGTTGTGAGCTGCTGCCAGAGAGTTTTAATTAACCACCCAGCTCGGGAACACACACCCACCCCTTTATTCTCAATACCCCTTCATCATCTAACATTGGCCTCTCTCTACAGGACTTTATCTCTGATTTTGTCCAGTTTTCATCTACAAACTGTCTAGATGCCAGTTTCCTCCAACAACAAGGATTTAGCCTCAGGTTTGCTAACACTCCATCGGTTTCCCGATCGAGAACAATCTTTCTGGGAGGCCATACTATAAGCTGCGATGATCCATGAACACCTCACATCGAGCTCCATATAGATAGTGCCTCCAAATTTTCAGTGCAAATACCCCACCGCTGCTAACTCCAGATCATGCGCAGGGTGGTTCTTTTCACGCACCTTCAGCTGTCTCGAGGAATATACAATATCCCGACCTTCTTACATCAACAAACACCCAAGTTCAATGCATGAGGCATCACAATACACAACAAAATCCTTACCTTTCACAGGTAACACCAGAATGGGTGTTGTGGTTAGTAGAGTCTTGAGTTTTTAGAAGCTTGCATCACATACCTCAGACCACTGGAAGGGCACATACTTTGTGTTAACCTGGTCAATCTTTGACGATGGAAGTGAACCCTTCACGAACCGACTGTAGTAACTGGCCAACCTCCCACAAAACTCCGAATTTTGTCACATTGGTTGGCCTTGCCTGGTTTCTAACCACCTCACCTTCTTGTGGATCCAACTGCCATCTTTTTAAATTTTTAAACTACATCATTTTGGGTTATATTTGGGGATATAGAGATGTAATTGACTTTCCTCTTCACTCCTCTCATTCCCTCAAAGTCAGAACGAAATACTTAGTCAGGAAGCACAGAGCATGGCAAGGGTTCCAACTTTTCTTTTCAAATTCTCAAGGATTTTCCTCCGGGAATCCTTCACTGAGTAATATTAGGAATTCAATAAAGTTCTCCTTCCTTGTGTTCTAAAACCCTTCCATAATTTCTTATCAGTTCTAGCCCTAAAGTTCACTGTTAGGGTTAAATCGTTAGTAAATTGTGGAATTTCTTCATGTTATAATTCTCATGAGTATTGAGGGTTATTTGTTAGTAATAATTTGGTATTATCTCCTTACATGAATTATGATGATTTAACCTAGTTCTTGAATGCGGTAATGTGGGTCTTGCATAATTGATTAGATATTAATGTTGAAGCACTCTATCGATTATTGAAATTCCTGTATTATTATTATCATATGAATTCTCAGTCAATTGCATGCTAGTTCTGTCTCAGTCAGAATGTTAGTACCTTCAGTATCTTCAGAAATGTCAGCTGATAAGTTTTACAATAGTCGGTTCTTGAGGTGTATTAATGCCTCCCGATTATCAGTGCTCCAGGTTAGTCCTCTAGGCAGTTACGACGCTTCCAAATAAGCAGCTCTTGTCAATTTGAGAACTACCAGTATCAGTTTCAGTTTTGTTCTCTGGGCAGTTACGGCAGCACATATAAGCAGCTCTGGCCAGTCTTAGAACACCGATTCTGATTATCCAGTCTGATAAGACTCGAGTACTTCAGATAAGTATCCTTGACTTAGTATTGGGCCCCAGCTTTGGTATCAGCAATGGGCAGACTAGGACTATCAGGTGGGAGTACGACTTAGCACCAAGCGGACCAGGGTTTCAGTGCACAGGTTCCCAGAACTGCATTTCCAGCGTAGGTTATTTATCCCAAATGGGCCCAGACAGTGATTTCACAGTTCATGCCTTAATACTCACGGAAAGATATATTGGGTCCTATCGATAGGGCGTATACATCAAACTCCATGTTTTAGCTCACGTGGTTATATGTCGGTTATAGACTCTCCCACTTGTCAGTTCAGTTCCATTTAATTCAGTACAGTTCAATTTAGCTCAGTTCGAGTGTTTCAGTTTTAAGACATGTTTTTGACCATCGACGGGGTCATTATTGGCCATATCAAGTATAGTCCGGCTTTATCAGTTCAGTACTCCAGTTGGTCATTTCATATTATTTCAGTTCAGTTACTATTTCTTTCATGCTTGTTGTATTTATCACTTACTCAGTACATTCAAAGTACTAGCATACTTTCCATGTTGTATCATTTTGGATACGAGGCACGGAGTTTTCGGTCAGCATGTCCTGGTTTCCTCAGACATTATCGGCAGCAGTGTTTGGTGAGAATTCCTCATCTTCTGAGGACGATATTTTAATAGTTCTTATTTAGACAGATTTTAAGTTATCTGAGGTTTGTCCCAGCAACCCATCAGTTAGTAGTTGGCTTTCAGACACGGTTATGCGATATTATTTTTTTGATATATTGAATCTTGTGAAATCAGTATTTCTTGAATGAGATTGTATTTCTTTTAAAGCTTCCGATTATGTTTACTCAATTTACCAGTATAATGATAGACCATGGATTATCTTGGTCACTTGTGGCACCAAGAACCGTGTCTCAGCCACGGTGGAGCTCAGAGTCGTGACACCTCACGAACTAGTGTCTCGAACATGTGCCAAATATGCTGAACAACCCACTCTATCAACTTACAGGCACGAATATAAGAGATAAGATTCTTAGGAGTAGGGCTACAATTCCCTTTCAACTCCAACCTAGATGACCTGGACCCGATATAATGCCCAGGTCTTAGCATAGAAATCCGAATGGTAGTAGGAACAACCAGCTTATTCCCAAGATTATATCAAAATCAACCATGTCTAAGATCACTAAGGTCCGCTAAATTGTAAATTTTCATGAATTCAACAATGCAGTCACGAACAACTCTATCCACTAACACAGAATCCCCAACAGCAATGGACACATATTGGAGTATTAAGCACATCACATAAGATAATGATCTAAAAAGAGCAAAATAGAAGTAGACACATATGAAAATGTAGAGCCGGGTCAAACAATGCAATAGCCATTCTATCAGCCATGAAAATCATACTTTTTGTGATAACGGTATGCGAAGCTTCTGACTCTGGTCTACCAGGAAAATCATAGAAATAAGCCTGGTTACCAGCCTTTGAACCGCCCTGGTTGGGCTGTGCCACCCCTCTACCTGCCTAGGTGCCATCCCTACCTACCTAAGCACGTCCTCTGCCCACGGCCAGACGCCACCTCTAGTAGCCGGATGGCCAGCTCGTCCCAGCTATGGATGATCTGAACTGAAAGCACTACCTCCTCTTCCGGTAGGGCTGGAGATCGAGGAACGGAATAAGAAACAATATGTCTGCCCTGTTCGAACCTGGGGAACTATCTGCGGATCTGGACATACTCTCCTCATAACAAACCGTCTCAATAACTGGTCTCTGTGCTGGAATAGAGGGAAATAGGGCGAGCTTAGTCAGAGCTAACCATCTGTGTACCCTAACTACCTGACGGTCGCGGAGTTGTCCTGGTGAATCTCCGGCTGATACCTGCATGGAAGACTGAATAGGGCCTTAGAGAAACCCCGTGGTGTTAGAGCCTTCACATAAGAACCCTTTGAAGAGCCAACTCTCAAGCCTTCTTTCAGCATTTCTAGCATAACCCTCCTGCCTCACCCCTTCAACCAACTTTACGTACTCTACCACCTCCTGAAGGTCTTACCCGAAGAGACCATCTGTAGAGCTGGTACTTGAGACCTACATTCAGGCCTTTAACAAACCTCCTGATCCTCTCTTCCTCAGTGAGCGATGAGGTAGAGCATATCTGGATAAAGGGTGAAATCGAGCCTCGTATGCAGCAGGCAGTGAGCTCCCTTGCTCAATGGTAGTGAACTCATCCACTTCCTATCCCTCAGAGTTTGGGATATGTTTCTCCAAGAATGTGGAGTAGAATTAGGTCCATGACAACGGTGGTGACCCGGCTGGTCTGCACTCACGAAGCCCTCCACTAGAGCTTTGCATCACCCATCAGCTAGAAGGTGACGAACTCAACAACATACTTCTCCACCGCTCCCATCTTATAGAGTTGTTCATGGAAATTAATGATGAATTCGTAGGAATCCTATGCCTCTATGCCGTAGAAGGTGGTAGAAACTACATCTTGGTGAACCTTCAAAATAAGTTGTTCTGTCTTCCTGTCTTACCTATCCTATCACCGACCTCGGCTCATAACAACCTCCGATATGTCATCCAATTCGCGAGTCACGTATTCATGCTAAATTCCTAACTACTATCCCATTTGGAGTTTCTAGCGCTAGCTCGATGCCCACAAGGCCAGTCATAAGGTTGAGGACCTGAGCTAGGACCTCTAAAGACCGGCGGCAGGAAAGCTACTCCCTGCGTCGGGACCTCGACCTCAACTTCCCACCCGCTCCTGCACTGTGGTGGCACAGGAGATACAGAGCCTCTTCCAGATTGGAGCGGGGAGCAAAGGCCCCTCCTCTAGCCACAGCAGGTCTCCAGCCACGACCTCTGCCCTTCCTCTACCAAGAACTGGGCCGCCCTTGCTGGCTCGGGCGTTGCGTCTCTGTTGCCATTTGCATATGTTCTCACCATTTGAGAAGGAAAGAAGAAAAGTTGTTAGATACTAATTTGGATCATCAGATACCTATTGGAATCAAGTAATCGCATGAAAGGAAAGAAGGAAGGAGTTTCTAAAGTCCTGAAGCCTCTCAAAGATAAAGTTACAAACGTCTGCCTTGCAGATCAGAGACTCTTGCTGGGCCCTTCTTAATGCAATGAGATCAATGAACCTCAGGGCTCTAATACCAGCTTTTTCACGACCTAATTGGCTGCGATTGGCACCCAAACTAATTACCCCAGAGGGAGAACCATTGATTCCCAAACATTAGCCCGAAATTGATCATTCACAGGAAAACTTTTCACCAAAATACAACAAATAATTAATTATCAAGAGAAAATGATCTCAAAATAAAATCTACTACAAATCCCAAAACCTGATTGTCATTGCACCAAATGTCTCTGTACAACTTTACAAAATGCTACATCTAAAACATAAGAAAAAATCAAATGTCTAGAAAGAATAAAGACATCCTCGACGGGAGAGTGGTATTTCCTCCTTGGTAAGCTCACTTCTCAAACTCCGTTGCTGCTTTATAGGTGAGGATGTCGGGAAGTTCCTAGATCAAGTTCTGCACTCAGGAAAGAAGTGTAGGCGTAGGATCAGTACAAAACACGGTATTGGTGAGCATCATCATCCGACCCTAAATAATAACAAATATGCACAGTAATAACAATACAAGACCAGTCTTCAACATAAAAAGAACCTCTGGAATATTTCATACACAAAAGCTCACTCGGGGAAGCGGTTGGCCTGCTTCTTTGGATTGGGTCATTCAATTTATAGCGGCCACTTGGCCACTACAGCAGTCTCACACCGCAGCAGAAGGTTTCGCTGCGGTGGAACTGCCTTAGGCAGTAGCCGGAACTGCCTTAGGCGTGCTTTCGACCTGTTGCACTTTCCCATTCTTCATCTTAAGAGGTTCATTATTCCCGTAATCCCACCAATATCTCTCAGATAAGCACACTTAAGAACAACAATTAACATCATCAAGAACTACTCATGAGTTCAACAGGAATACAACAGCAAACCACTTATCAGTTCCGACATTGTGAGAAGTAACACTTTAGAACTAGAGATATGTTCTTCAACATCCAAAATCACATAACATAACTATAATTGACTCAACCTCTCATACATTTTTCATAAACTTTGTTTGCATATAAGGACAAAACCACATAAGTAACGTCATAATATTAAAACCAAAGATGACATGATGGGCACATGCCTCACGCCATCTCACCATAAATACTCAATCACACAATCAGTGGTACACATGCTAGAGGTCTTATTTACGCCCTTCCAGTCATGACCTGCATGGGACTCCAGAAATCCATGCAGTACCAGCGTGACACTCGCTCCCACTCATATACACTCGTTCGGATGCTCCCCTCAGACACGAGCCTCAAATGTATTCCACTCTTCGGATACTCCTTGGGATCGAGCCTCTCATTTCATAAGCAGTTAATATTTCAGTCATTCTCATCCTTAAATCACAACAAGGTGCATTACATAATCAAAACGTAAATGTGAATAACCCTATCAATTCATCAGGAGTCACGCTCCATTCCATACTTTCTTAAAATATAGCACTAAGTTCACACAATAGGTTCATAACACGGGGTTCCATTAAACACTTCCTATTACACCCCATAAAGTTAGTAACTCATAGCGTCGCGTGGAATCATGATAACAAAGAGTATACAACGCATGTGGAGAACTCAAAGTCGGGTAGAGCGAGGAGGCCGGGTGCAGGGATGGCGCAACGTGCAGAACCTAGCGCCCTGGGCAGCGCGGCGCGCCAGCCCTGTTAGTGCCTTGGGAGGTGCGCCGCACCAGCAAAGCACCGCCTCAATTGGAGGCGCGGCGCGGCACTAGGTTGCTGCGATGGCCGATGCAGAAGCGCCCTAGTCCACCGCCCACATAAATATATAGAGTCCTTAGTTCATTTTGTGATCATTCCAACATAAGACCCTTGGCCAGAGAGAGTGTGAGGCGAGAGATTCAATGTTTTTGTCCGATTACGCTATAAAATGCCGTCAAACTCTGATTAACCAGGTATTGAATTATAAGCCCGCCCAGGAAGCATTACTATGAGTTAGTTTCCCAAAAAACACCCGGCCAGTGGAACTCCATTGAGTAAAAGTCGTCAAAATCACTTCAAACTGATTTCTATATGATCACAGGCTTCGAGTAAGAATTTCTCCCTTTTGAACTCTTGGGAAATTATACAATTTCGGTTGTATTTCATCACGTTGAAGTGTAGTTGATGTTATTATTAAGTTATTATTTTCACCGAATTGAGTGCTAAAATAGTCTCGTTCTCCCATAATAATTATAGTTGTGAAGGGTTGTTGAATACAGGTTAGAACACACCAGTTAAACAGAAAGTCGGCACTTAAGGTATCTAAGGCTATCCTTTCAAAGCAAGTTACATTTGTCGTAAGTTAGTAGCAGCCCATATGTCTATTACCTTAGAGTAAACCTATTGGGGTCATTTGTTGTAAAGCCAGATTGAGTCTATAGCGATGAAATAGTAATTCTTGTCCAAGTTAGCCTAGCTAGAAAGGTCTTACCCCAATGTTGAGTAGTTAGTCATTATCCCATATTGAGTTCCATTTACTAAGGCCACGAGGGCCACTTCGAGTTCCATTTACTGAGGCCGCGAGGCCATATTGAGTTCCATTTACTAAGGCAGCAAGGGCCATATTGAGTTCCATTTACTGAGGCCACCAGGGCCATATTGGTCCATTTACTGAGGCCGCGAAGGCCATTCATTTACTCCGTAAATTCTCGACATGTAGATGTCTATTCGCATTTGGTTAAGAGTTTTAAATTCCATACATTCTGAAAACTCGAGGAAAGACCCGAATAAATGACTCATCGAACTATCGCGGGAGGAGCCGGGAGTAGAGGCCCCTCCACGGGTGCCACGGAGGGAGGGCCTACCACTGATGGCAGTGTGTCACGGAGGCCCTGGCCAGGCCCAAGTATATAAACCCCCTCACTTTGGTTTAATGATAATTTCATATATTTCCATAGAGAGCGAAGGAAAAGCGGACGAGTTTCTTATAAATATTCGTCCGATTACATCAAATCAAACGCAGTCAAACTCAAATTAACTCCAGATACAAGGTATTAAGCAGCGGAGCATTCCTAGGGGTTTAGTTTCGTGAAATTCGGCCGGCAAATCGTCGTGCTACCGAGTTAAGGTAAGTAGAATTACTCCAAATTAGTGTCAACATGCTCCTAGCCCTAAAGTGAGTAATTCTCCCTTATGGACTTTCAGGAAATAACGAGTTTTCGACTATTTTTCGATAAGCCAAAGTTTGGGCTATATATATATTAAAAGTGATATTTTCTTTCAGAATATTAATGTATTTAGTTCTAGTGATATATATATGAATGCGGTTGGGAGAAACAGCGGAAATACTTAACAAGAGCTACTAGTTAGTCGGAAAATCAAACGAAGGTATTTGAAGCTGGATTCTTCGGCAAGATAGCAATCTCAATTATATTCAAACAGAGTAAAGTCTAGAGAAAAAACACAGAAGTCGGGAATTGAGTTCGGTATGAACAGCAAGCATTTTTATAATATTATTCTATGTTCGGATATAAATCTTAGTAGAGCAATATCAGACAGTCAGATAATACCTCAGATATAGTATAGCTCAGTATGAGAATCACTTAATGCAGAAAAAGAGAATCAAAATTGTATATCAAAACATGGATAGTATTTTCCAGATTGAACATGCTTGCTATCGTGATTATTGTTTGTTGAGACCTATTTGTGCTAGCAGGGCACCCTTTGAGCGTCCTTGCCGCCCCTGAGTTAGTAACTGTGTTGACTCGCCCGCTGAGGGTGGGGATACGCCACTCCAAGGAGTGGTATGTCATCCGCTAGAGGACGAAGATGGGATGGAGCACTACCCATATGAAATTTGATCAGCATAGCATTACAGATACCGATACAGTCTGATGCAGTATAGTTACTGGAGTCTACCGGACTCAGACACAGTTATATATATAAGAGGTCATAGTCCGAGCTGGAGACCTAGGGGATTGGTAAGAGGTGCTCGTAGTTAGTAGGCGAGTGGAGTGATTTACTTTTGGATGGTTTTGACACGGGTAGGGGTATATAGACTGTGTGTTGGTTGGCACCTTCCGGCTTATGGGGGCTTGTATAGGTCCTTGTATGTTATATATGTATATACATGTTATTATTAGGCGATAGATAGCGGTCGCCACGTCGACGGTATGCTTCTACCTTACCTTGATCTGGATAAAGCTTCTTTCAGATCCCGCCAGCCCGGAATAGTTTCAGATACTTTCTGTTATTCAGAATAGCTAGTATTGTTGCTTACTCCAGTTATGTAGTTTGCTTTATATACTCGGTGCCGATGAGTGCGGCCCCATTTGGGGCGCTGCATTTCTTTCCTGTAGGTACTTATAGGCGAGGAGCCGATCCTCGTGATTCCAGCCAGCTCATAGAGTCATCAGCTCCCTGTCATCCGGAGCTAGACGTAAGAAAGTCGATTTTCTTTTTTGTTGTTGTACAGTACGGGTAGGTGGGGCCCTGTCCCGGCCATCTTATCAGTATTCCTAGAGCCTTGTAGATTGCATGTTTGTGGATTGCATTGTGCTGGTCGCGTGAGGCCGTGCATCACCGTTTTAGTTGTTTATGTCGGCCGTGTGAGGCCTTATTCAATTAGTAGTGGTGACCTTTGTCAGTCACGTAGCTTTTTAGCATCTGTTATATTGATTCAAGTAACTAGTCAGCATGGTGGCCTTGTCGGCCCACATAGGTTCACTTATATTAATGAGATTCTGGTTAGTTATTGTTGTTGTACATGTGGCTATAGCCCTGGCGGCCGGGGGCTGTATTTACAGCCTCTATATAGCCCGTTGATTCCGTGAATCAGAGTTAGAGTCAGCCAGGCACCAGAAGTACTTAGGCTCAGTAGTCTAGCGGTTCAGGTCCTAGTAGGGCACGGGTGCCATTCGCCCCAAGGCGGGCGTGACAAAGTTGGTATCAGAGCAGGTTGAGTCCCAGGGAGTCTGCAAGCCGTGCTACAAGTAAGTCACTTGTCTATGGATGTGTTGTACCCGCACTATAGGCAGGAGGCTGAAAGGAATAATAGGATAGAATTCTCTTTCTTCATATTCAGTCGTGCCATAGGGCGGTACGGTATAGGATTGAGTCCTAGAACTTAACATACTCTTTGTTTACAGATTAAAACTGCAGACCAGCGACACCCTGCCACAAGCAGAAGGCTGGATACCGCTGCAGGAGAAGGCACCAGCAGGATGCCTCAGCTTCATTTAGAATCAGCCGATCTGGGGGTGATACGGGCATCATCACAGCCTTCCAGCAGTGGTCCCCACCTCACCGAGCCATTCGGAACGACACCGTCTCCGATAGATCCTGTATCCCACCATCTAACCAGGAAATTCAGAGTCTGGTAGTTATGTTGGCACAAATGATGGCCACTCAGATTGCCACCTGGAACCCAGTAGAGCCATCAAGTGGATCTGGCAGTTCGAGGTGGGATTTTGGCATTAGGTCCCCACGATTCCGCGGGTGGTCAGTGAGGAGGACCCCGGAGTTTCTGGACCAGATGTAGAGAATTTTCGAGTCATCATGTGACCCCTACAAAGTCAGTTGATTAGTAGTATTTCGACTGCGAGATATTGTCGTGCTGTGGTACGAGGCTGGGGAAAGAGTCGAGGGAGAGATGTTGCCCTCAGACCTGGTCCGGCTTTTAAGTCCTGAACCACTATTTTCCATGGGAGATCAGACAGGCCCAGATGGACAGTTCTTGCATCTGGAGCAGGGGCGAAGAGTGGCTACGTGAATATGCCCCTACAGTTTGATTCCTTAGCCTGCTATGCTCCAGCTTTTCGTGGATACCATGTCATCGAGGTTCACGTTTGTATGGGTCTAAACCCAGAATATATTGAGACATGTATGACAGCCACGTTGAGGAAGATATGGACATCGCTCGGGTGCAGGCCTTCGCCCAGACGTTGAGGGCCTTAGAAAGCGAGCAGCAGGGTAACTTAGAACAGACAAATCGGAACAGCGTCGCAAAGATAGATCGTGAGATTCGGTCGAGAGAGGCCTAGGCCACGGTTTTCTGATAGGCCACGATTTTCTGATAGGCCACAGTTTTCTGATAGGCCACAGTTTTCCTGATAGGCCACGGTTTCTGATAGAGCCACCTAGACCCCCACCTTCAGCCTTTGTAGTAGAGGTAGATTTATCCGCCAAGGAGTCAGTCGAGTGCGAGTGGCGGTTTCGGGACGGTGGATTCTCCTCATCAAAGGAGGGTGAAGCGGAGCGGATACACATTTCCACCCTTCCTGTTGCAATCGACTCCACCTCGGAGCTTGCAGATATGGCTCCACAGGGTGTTACATATGTGGGCGGGAAGGGCATAGGATGCAGATTGTCTGGACAGGGGACAAGGTAGCCGAGATAACCAAGACGGGGCATCAGCAGGGACGCGAGCTCCAGCAGCCTCGGCGGGGCGTAGGCCCTCGGGTTCAACAGGTAGAGCCGGGGTAGATTAGGAGCCTCTAGTTCAGGTGCAGGCCAAGCCGTGCCTAGCCATTACCAGGAACAGAATCAAGGCATCTCAGATGTGGTAACAGGTATGATGACTATTTGCTCATGCCACCTTGTATTGATTGATCCGGGGTCTACTTTGTCCTCACGTTACCCCATTTGTGGCTCGAAAGTTCCAGTGTTGCACCAGAATTGCTACAGCAGCCCTTTTCGTATCTACACCCGTCAGTAACTCCATTATAGCTAATAGGATTTGCTCGAGGGTGTACAGTAGAGTTGTTGATCGTCAGACCACAGTAGATGCGGTAGGCGGAATGATTGATTTCGATGCCATTATGGGTATAGATTGGTTGGTGTCATGCTATGCCAACGTAGAATGTTGGACCAAGGCGGTCCAATTCCACTTCCAGGAGGCAGTACGAGTGGAAGAGACCAGCACAGCTACACCAAAAGGTAGGTTTATTTCCTACCTTCAGGCAAGGAAGTTGATAGCTAAGAGATGCATTTACCACCTTGTCAGGTTCGGGATGTTTGGGTAGAGCCTCAGGAGTCTCCGAGTCTGTTCAGTGAATGAATTTCCTGACGTATTTCCAGATGAGCTATCTGGTATTCCCCAGAAAGGGAAATAGATTTTGCAATTTATTTGGTACAGGCACTCAGCCCCATATCAATTATTCCGTATCGTATGGCTCTCTGAACTAGGATAGTTAAAGGGAGAAGGTGGAAGATCTGTTAGATAAAGGGCTTTATCAGGCCGAGTACTTCACCTTAGGGTGCGCCAGTTCTATTTGTGAGAAGAAGTATGGCTCGCTCCGCATGTGTATAGATTACACCGGCAGTTGAATAAGGTTCTGATTAGAATAAGTATCTGCTTCCCGAATAGATGATTTGTTTGATCAGTTACAGGGGCGAGATATTTCTCAAGATTGACTTACGGTCCCGGATACCGTAGGTTCGAGTCCGTGAAAGAGACATCCCCAAGACAACCAGGACCAGATACGGCCATTTTGAGTTCCTAGTCATGTCCTTTTAATTACGACGAATGCCCAATGTATTATGGACCTGATGAACAGTATCTTCCAGACCATACTGGACCTATTCATGATAGTGTTTATCGACGATATTCTGGTGTATTCTCGCTCAGAGGCAGACCACCAGGCTCATTTATGGGCTCCAGATTCTCAAGGACCATCAGTTGTATGCCAAGTTCTCTAAATGTGAATTCTGGATGAACTCAGTAGCTTTCTTGGGGCATATTGTGTCGGATGCTGGTATACGGTAGACACACAAAAAATAGAAGCAGCCAAAATATGGCCCCAGACCTACCACTCCGACTGGGAGTCCACAGTTTTCTAGGATTAGCAGGGTACTTAGGAGATTTGTTGAAGGATTCTCCACCATAGCGACACCTGGACTAAGATGACGCAGAAAGCAGTAAATTTCCAGTGGACAGAGGCATGTGAGCGAGTTTCCAAGAATTGAAAGACAGATTAACCTCCGCCCTCAATGTTAGCATTACCGGAAGGTACAAAGGCTTATTCAGTGTATTGTGACACATCAGGTATTGGGTTGGGATGTGGTGATGCAGCACGGTAAGGTGATTGCTTATGCTTCCCGGACAGTTGGGGAAACATGAAAAGAATTATCCACCCATGACACCGGAACTAGCCGCGGTAATCCACGCCTTAAAGATATATGGAGACATTGCTTGTATGGCATCCATGTGGATATTTTCACTGACCAAAGGAGCTACACTATATCTTCCTCAGAGGAGTTTAATTTGCGGCAATGTAGATTTAGTTAGAGTTATTGAAAGATTATGATGTAGACATTCGCCTTAATCCGAGAAGGCTAACGTAGTAGCAAATGCTCTCAGCCGCAAATCTATGGGGAGTTTAGCGTACTTGCAGCCCGAAGCAGCGAGTTGCTAGAGAAATACACCAATTGGCCAGTTTTGCTGTTCATTAGTAGAAACGGGGACAACCGAGCGGTAGTCGAACACCATTGTGTCGTCATTAGTTGTGGAGGTAAAGAACGGAAATATAGAGATCCTGACCTGGTCCAGCTTAAAGACATATTTCAGCAAGAGAAACGCCAGATTTTCAGGCTTTGGGGATGAAGTGTTGCGATGTAGACATGTGTGTTCCAGATATCTTAGGGCTTCGCTAGCGATTATGAGTGAGGTACACACGCGCCGCTATTCTCTCCACCCAGGCGCGATGAAAATGTACCACGAGATCAAAGATCTACTGATGGCCAGGTATGAAATAGCAGAAATTTGTAGCCCAATGTCCTAAATGCCAGCAAGTAAAAGCGGAACACTAGAAACCAAGCGGATTGACTCAGAACATAGATGTGCCTCTTTGGAAGTGGGAAGCGGTGATAAACATGGACTTTGCAGCAGGATTACTTACGTAAAGGCATAGACATGATTCCATTTGGGTAACCGTTGACAGACTGACGAAATCAGACCATTTCCTACCAGTAAAAGCTACTCTGCTGAAAATTACGCGAATTGTATAGAATAGTTAGATTACATGATGTTCGGTGTCTATTATCTCGTGAGGGCACAATTTACAGCTAGATTTTGGCAGTCGTTTTAGAGAGATGCGGGAATGCGAATTAATTTGAAACCCAACATTCCACCCTCAGACGGATGGACAGGCGGAACGCACTATTCAGACGCTCGAGGATATGCTACGAATTATTATTGTGCTGGACACAGGTGGCTGGGACGAGCATTTACCGGCGATTGGAGTTTTCTTATAACAATAGTTATCACTTAGCTATCGGATAGCACCCTTTGAGGCGTTGTATGGGAGAAAATGTAGAACGCCAGTTGGCTGGTTTGAAGTAAGTCAGCATTGATTGGGACAGATATTATTCATCAGTCAAGAGGAGAAGGTAAAGCTTATCGGAGAACACCTACTGACTGCAGGCCGCCAGAAATCGTATGCGTGTGCGGGCGTAGAGTTTGGAATTTAATGAATGACTGGGTATTTCTAAAAGTATCTCAATGAAAAGGGGTGATGAGATTCGGCAAGAAAGGTAAACATCAGGGTCCTTCCGGGCCTTATCAGTTTCGACGGAGAGTAGGCCAAGTGGCAACGAGTTGAACTTGCCTCGAATTAGAGTCAGGTGTCCAGTTTTCCGTATCTATGCTAAGAAAGTACATAGAGACCCATCCCGAAGTTGTCCCGATCCAGGATGTCTAGGTTACGGAAGAGATGGCCTATGAAGAGGTTCCAGTAGCCATACTAGGCAGGCAGATTCGCAGGTTGAGAACTAAAGATATTGCTTCTTTCAAGGTGTTGTGGCGTAATAGGAACCGAGAGGAGATGACAGGAGACGAGAGGAAGACATGAAAGTCAGATATCCTCACTTATTCCAAGCCTAGTCATCCAAGAGGTATGTTTGTATTGTTATCTTGTAAACGCTTTATATTACATGTATAAATAAGATAATAATAATCAGACTCCTAGTCTTTTACATGAGGTATGCTATAGTATTGTGGTAGAATTACCTGTATTGGACTTTCTGCATTTCGGAGTTTTGAGATAGTCATATTACAGGGAAACTCTGTAATTTTTCCAGAATAAGTCGAGTAAGTTGAGGTTCCTATAAATAGAGGTTTACATTCGAGGACGAATGTTCTTAAGAGGGTAAGGATGTTTCACCTCATAAATTCTCGACATTAAGATGGCCTATTCACATTTTGGTTAAAATTTTTGAATGCCATACATCTCTAGGAAAAGGCCGGGGAAAGACCGGATAAATGACTCGTCGAACCATCGCGGGAGGAGCCGAGGCAGAGCCCCTCTCTGCGATGGCAGGTGCCACGGAGGGAGGGCCTCCGTGATGGCAGCGTGCACGGAGGAGGGCCTCCGCGATGGCATGTATCATAGAGCCATCCGAGCCCAAGTATATAAACCCCTCGCCGGTTTTTAATGATAATTTCATATATTTCCAGAAGAACGAGAAAATAGAGGGGTGGATTTCCTTACCGTATTCATTAAATTACGCCATCAAACACTGTCAAATAATTAACTCAGATACCGAGGTATTAAACGCGGCGGAGCATTCCTGCAGGTTTAATTTCGTGAAATTAAGCCGACGAATCGTCGTGCTACCGAGTTAAGGTAAAATAAATTACTCCAAATTAGTGTCAACATGCTCCTATCTGTAAAGTGAGTAATTCTCACATACGGACTTTCGGAAATAGCGAGTTTTCGATCGTTTTGATAAGCATAGTTTGGGCTATATATATATTAAAAGTGATATTTTCTTTCCAGAATATTAATGTATTTAGTTATAATTATTATATGAATGCTAGTTGGGAGAAATAGCGGAAATACCCCAGCTGAGCTACGCACCAGTTAGTCGAAAAATCAGAAACGAAGGTATGTAAAGCTAGTTCTTCAGCAAGATAGCAATCTCGGTATAGTAAACGAGTAAAGTCTAGAAGAAAGAACCTAGAAGTTGAGAATTGAGTTCAGTATGAATCCAGCAAGCATGTTTTATAATATAATGCTATGTTCTGAGTAAAAGTTAGTAGAGCAATATCAGACAGTCAGATGATACCTCAGATACAGTATAGCTCAGTATGAGAATCAGTTAATGCAGAAAAGAGAATCAGAATGCATTATATCAAAACATGGATAGTATTTTCAGATTGAACATGCTTTATACGTGATTATTGTTTGTTGAGACATGCATTATATGAGGGTCACCCTTTAAGCGTCCTCGCTGCCCCTGTGTTAGTAACTGTGTCGACTCGCCCGCTGAGGGGTGGGGATACGCCACTCTAAGTGGTATGTCGTCCGCTAGAGGACGAAGATGGGATGGATCATTCCCGGCGCAAGTACGATCAGCACAGCATTCTGATCTGAGATCTGAGTATAGGTCTGATACAGTACAGAGTCCTCCCCGACTCAGACACAGTTATATATATAAGAGGTAATAGTCCGAGCTGGAGACCCAGGATCGGTAAGAGGTGCTCGTAGTTGGTAGGCGAGAGTGGGTGATTTTACTTTAGGATGGTTTGACTTGGGTAGGGTATATAAATTTGTGTGTTGGTTAGCCTTCCGGCTTATGAGGCTTGTATAGGTCCTTGTATGTTATATATGTATATACATGTTATTTATTAGCTGATAGATAGCAGGATGCCACGTCGACATGTATGCTTCTACCTTACCTTTAGTACAGATAAGCTTATTTCGGATCCCGCCGGCGGATAGTTCGGAATGCTACGCTATTAAGAATAGCTAGTATTGTTGCTTATATTCAATTATGCTCAGTTTGCTTTACATACTTGGTACCAGTGGTACTGACGCCCTTTGAGCGCTGCATTCTGCCTGCAGGTACTCATAGACGAGGAGCCGATCCCTCGTGATTCCAGCCAGCTCATAGAGTCATCAGCTCTGTCATCAGGAGCTAGACAGCCAAGAGTCGATTTTCTTTTGTTGTTGTACAGTACGGGTAGGCCAGGGCCCTGTCCCGACCTCTTATTAGTATTCCTAGAGCTTGAAGATTGTATGTTTCCCTGTGGTTAGCTGTGCCGGTCCCGATGAAGTCGTGCGTATGTTTTAGTTGCTTATGTTGGTCGTGTGAGGACTTATTCAGTTGGTTGTGGTGACCTTGTCGGTCACGTAGCTGTTTAGCATATGTTATATTGATTCAGAAGTAACTAGTCAGCATGGTGGCCTTGTTGGCCCACATAGGTTCCCTTATATTGGTGAGATTCTGGTTAGCTATTTATTGTTGGACAGGTGTTTATAGGCCTAGCCGGCCGGGGCTGTATTTGCGGCAGCTATAGCCCGTTGATTCCGTGAATCCAGGTTGAGCCAGCAGAGGCACCAGAAGTTCTTAAGCTCAGTGGTCCCTAGTAGTTTAGGTCCTAGTAGGAACAGGTGCCAGTCATGCTAAGGCGGGGGCTGACAGCCATATTGAGTTCCACTTTCTAAGGCCGCGAGGGCCACACAAAGTTTAATTTATTGAGGCAGCGAAGGCCACCTGAGAGATTCATTTATTGAGGGTCGCGGCCGTATTGAGATACATCAGATTGAGGCCGCGAGGGCCATAATGAGTTTCATCAGATTGAGGCCACGAGGGCACCTCAAGTTACAGTTTACGTAAAATCCTTAGTAGCCAGGTAAGTGGAGGATCTTGCTTGTACTTGTCTGGGCTTATGGGGCCTAGGTAGGTTTTTCTGTGTTGTTTTGCAGCACTTTCCAGGCTTATGGGAGCCGGTTAGGTTCTTGTTTGCATATATAGACTTGTTGTTTAGGTAACTCAGACGGTACAGGTATTGTAGGTTAAATCTTTACTCTCTCTTTTTGATTACTACCAAGTTGCAGCTTTAAGTCAAGTTATTACCTTTCTTTTTGTATTCGGTACATATTATGCGCGCCCACGGTGACTACTGCCCACCCAAGGTGCAGATAGGCAGCGGTTCAGGATGTTCCTAGCCTTCAGCTGAGGTCAGCAGTTTATTAAGCTCCTTCCCTCCGGAGTTGAATGTTAGTCAGGGTTTTCTTTTGATGTACAATTTTGGGTAGGTTTGGGGCCACATGCGACCATTATATCACTCCTAAGTTTGCATTATTTATTATTTACTGTGGTTAGTTGTTGTTGGTCGTGTAGGGCCCGTGTATGCTATATTTCCACGGTGGTTTTGCGGGGCCTTGTTTAGCTGTTAGCTAGCGGTCTTATCAGCCATAGCGTAGTTTAGTGTGATTTACGTTTCAGTCATAGCGAACAACATGGTGGTCTTGTCGACCATATAGTTCCCTATTATTGTGATGGTGTGGTTGAGATTTGTCTTCTTTACTGGTGGCATTGTCGGCCAGGGCTGTATTTGACGAGATATAGCTCATTGGTTTCTTGAATTGAGTGTCCATATGTGCAGTAGTGCACAGTCCGATTAGGCTAGTTGTTGGTGTGGCACCAGGTTGATCCATGCCTCCCAAGGTGGTGTGACAAACTTATTATCAAAGTCAGTTGTATCCCAGGAGTCTGCCAGTCGTTCCAAGTAGAGTCTTGTCTATGGGTGTATTGTGCACCACATTCCATAGGCTTTGGAGGCTGCAAGGCATAATAGTGTGGTTACTCTTTTTCTCCTCCGAGTCATGCCATAGAGTTGTGTTGTATAGGGTAACTTCCTGAGCTTATGTTATCCTATTTGTTTACATAGAAATGTCAGACACACGGTAGGCCGCGACTGGTAGAGCTGGATGCGGAGTAGGAGAGGGCGCGATGTAGGGGCCCAAGGCGAGAGTCATCCCGATCGAGGGCGACGGGGACAGTGTCACGCCCGCCTTAGGAGATAGGCTGGCACCTAGTGCCCTAGAAGGACCCTGAACTACTAACGGTGGGCCAAGACACATCTAATTTTGTGCAAGCTCTATCTCGAGTTAAATAAAAAGGGCTATACATAGCGGCTGTAAGCCACGGCCTTCCGGCCGTCTAGGCCTATATCCACATGTACCTGTAATAACAGCTGACCAGAACATTTGAACTTAACAGGTAAACAACTGAAAAGCTTCGTGGCCAAGCCAGTCACCACTACTATCAAACAATCGCCTCACACGGCCAATCATAAAAACAAGAGATACTAAACAACTATACAACTGCACGGCCTCACACGACCGGCTCAACTGACCACAGGAGATAAACATACAATCTGCAAGCCTCTATGAGTATGATAGAAATGATCGGGGCCAAGGGACCCCAGACCTACCCACATCTGTACATCAAAGAAAAAGAGCTACACCTCTGGGGAATCAGACTCCGGATGACAAGGGCTGACAACTCAACAGCTAACTGGAATCACAGTCGCCTCCTCGTCTACGAGTACCTGCAGGCAAGTAATGCAGTTCCCCACTGGGCGTAATACGGTGAGTATACAAAGCAACTGAAATAACATAACTGAAAACAGCGAATATAGATGGCATATCTAGCAAAACTGTATGGTAGGAGATAACTGAATCTGAAGAAACTGGTAAGAACTGAATCATGCTTTCTGTGCTGATAAGGCGGAGGCATACCAGTGCGACGGCCTGCTGTCTGGTAGCTAGTATATAACACATAAATAGATATACAAGTAGCAAGCAAGAGCCAATACGAACCCCCATAAGCCGGATGGCACCAAGCAAGCAAACAATCTATATACCCCTACCCGGGTCAAAACCTGCCAAAAATAAGTCACTCCCACTCATGCTCCACTCGGCTCCTCTGCGGCCCCCTGGGTCTCTCGGCTGCCGGGCCTCGGCCTCCGATATAAATAACCGTGTCTGAGTCCGGAGGACTCCTGTGTACAGACAGTAACAGATAGGGTCTGGTTCCTGGAACTCTCCTCAGGGCTATCTAAAACCAGGCTGCACCTGCTCACCTGGAACAAGTCAACGGGGAACTAGCTAAATGTCTGACGATAGCAGACAAGTGCATTTCCCCCTCGGAACTATCGAAACCAGGTACACCTGCTCACACAGGAATAAATCAACAGGGAGACAACTGTAATGCTGATCAGACTGCTATAGAAGCTTTCATCCCATCTTCGTCAAAGCTGGGGACGGCATGCCACCCCTCGGAGTGACGTAAAACCCACCCGCTCGGTGGGCGACACGATTACCAACCCAGTGGCGAGGACGCTCAATAAGGGAGCCCTCACGCCACAGCAAGTCTCAACAAACTAATAGCACATATAAATAGCAAGCGTGTATAACTGAAAAGACTATCTGAAATCTGTTTTTCTCGTTCTAATCTAACTACGTACTAAACTGATTCTTTCTTGATTATATTTTGATTCTGAAATCTTTCTTTAAGCTGTTGGCTAATCATGGCAATGCTCATCTGACTGAATGGCTAGTCTGTAGCCACAAGGCTTTATCTGAGTGGCTCGTCTGTAGCCATAATACTATCTGTCTATCTGATATTACTTTACTAGCTTTTATACGAAAATCGTTTCTTTTTATTCTACAACATGCTTGCTAATCATACAATAAGCTATACTGAATCTGGAATGCTAACTTTCCATTTGGCGTATGCTTTCTATCTTTCAGACTGAATATGATACCGCAAGCATAAACCAGAATCTACTAGACCTCAGTTACTCAAAATTCAACTCCGAGAGTTTTAAATACGTAGTTTTACTATGATTCATATAGCCAAAGCTTACTAACGCCGAAGAACAACTTCACATATCTCCAACCTCGAGTTATCTGACAGTCGGATGAGGCTCAGTCAATTACTCCAGCTATTTCTCCAACTCATTCATAAACACGTTGATTTAGAGCTAAATACAGCTTTATTACGAGACGGCGTCAATTTTGATATAATTATAGCCTAAACTTGGAACTTATCGAAGACGGTCGAAAACTTGCAATTTTTTCAGAAGTCCGGAAGGGAGAAGTATTCACTTCACAACTAGGAGCACATTGACACAAGTTTCGAGCAATTCTACTTACCTTAGTCAGGCCAGCTCATTAGTTCGCCCAGTATTATTCGCTGAAACAAAATCGTAGAATGCTCCACCGCTGCTAAATACCTCGGTACACGAGGTTAATTTGAGTTTAGACTTCTTTTGGCAACGTAATCAAACGTTATATAATACTCTCCTTCGTCCCTCTGTTTCTAGCGTTTTCTGAAATTTTGCGAAATAACATCACAAACCGAAGTGAAGCATATACTTGGGCCTGGTCAAGGCGAACGTGTAACGGAGCCAACGCGGGGCTCCACCTCCGTGACGTTGCCCATCACGGAGGGCTCCAAAATGAAATTGGGACCTATAAGTCACATTCTGGAATGCGATTTATAAGTCACATTTTGCCTTGCCGACGCTTCGACTTAGCGCTTGTCGATTTCTCCTCGGGCCTTTTTCTAGTACGTATGACTTTCAAATATGCTTAACTAACGTGCGAGTAGGCCGACTAGATTCCGAGAGTCTTACGAGGTGTAACATTCTCCCTCCCCCTTAAGAACATTCGTCTCGAATGGAAACTATCATTTAGAGGACTTCTCAAGTTATCTTGACTTATTACTTAGAAAAATTTCGGCAGAGCCTTCCCTGTAGCCATGGACTATCCCAAAACCTGAAATACAGAAAAGTCAATACAGGTATTCCGCACAACACTAAAGGATTCTTTGGACAACTAAACATCAATCTTTCTCATTTCATACGCCTTTATACTATAAGATACTGCATAAATAATAATACGGACATACCTGTCGCCTGATTAGGCCTGGAATAAGTGAGGATATCTAGCTTTCATATCTTCCTCAGCCTCCATGTCGTTTCCTCTCGGTTCCTGTTACGCCATAATGCTTTGACAGGCGCAATATCTTTAGTTCTCAATACGCGGATTTATGTCTAGGATAGCTACTGGAACCTCTTCGTAGGCCAACTCTTCTGTAACCTGGATATCCTGGACTGGGACTGCTCTTGTGGGTCTCTAAGCATTTTCTTAGCATGGATACATGAAAGACTGGATGGGCAGATTCTAACTCTAGAGGGCAAGTTCAACTCTGCGCCCTTGGCCTGTTACTTCTGCGAATCTGATATGGCCCAAACAAACCTTGGGCTGAGCGTACCTTTCTTGCCGAATCTCATCACCCCTTTCGCCGGAGACACTTTCAAAAATACCCAATCATTACGCCAGACTCCAGGTCTCTATGCCGCTCATGTTGCAAAGACTTCTGGCGGCTCTTGTGCAGTGATGCGCGTTCCCGATAGGCTTTACTTTTTCCTCTGACTGCTGAACAATATCCGGCCCAATCAGCATTGATTCTCCTATTTCAGACAGCCAAGCAGCGATCCTACATTTCCCGCGTATAAAGCCTTGAAAGGCGCCATCTGAATAGTTGGTGACCCATTTTGTTATTATAAGAAAACTCGATTAGGGGCAATTGCTCATCCCAGCTACCACAAAGTCTACTTTTACCCCTTTCGCAACAAGTCTTCGAGCGTCTGAATGATGCGTTCAACCTGCCATCTGTCTGAGGGTGGAATGCGGTGCTCAAATTAATATGCAGTACCCAGACCTCTCTGCAAGGCGACTGCCAAAATCTAGCTGTAAACTGTGCTCCTCTATGCGAAATAATGAATCTTGGCACTCAGTGCAAATCCCAGCTATTTCTCGGATATACAACTCAGCATAATCTTCGGCGAGAGGTAGTTCTCACTGGCAGAAATGAGCTGATTTGGTCAATCTGTCAACTATAACCCATATATAGTCATGTATGTGTCTAGTACAGGGTAATCCTGCCACAAAATCCATATTTATGCTTCCCATTTCCAGAGGCACAGCTATATCCTGAGTCATACCGCTCGGTTTCTGATGTTCTGCTTTCACCTGTTGGCAGTTAGGACACTGGGCTACAAGTTTAGCAATTTCTCTTTTCATACCTGGCACCAGTAGTTTTCTTACAATATCATGATACATCTTTTGTTGCGCCAGAATTGGAGAGAATAGCGGGCTGAATGTACCTCGTTCATGATACTGCTTTGGCCAGGCACGAAACGTGGGGAACACATAAGCGGTCTTTACAACGCATAGCCTCCATCCTCTGTTACCCGGAATTCTGGCGCTTTCCCTGGCCAGATATAATCTTTAAGCTGAACTAGGTCAGGATCCTCAAATTGTCGTTCCTTTACTTCCACAACTAAGGATGATACGGCGGTGTTCCTGAACTACCGCTCTGTTGTCTGTTTCTGCCCACTACACGAATGGCTAGATGTATCTCACGACCAATTCCATTGCTCGAGGCTGCAAGTACGCCAAACTCTAACGAATTTGTAGCTAAGGGCGTTTTCTGCTTCACCTTCTCTTCTTGACTGATATAACATATTCATGCCAGAACTCGGCATATAATTGATAGTCATACCGGCTTGTCTTGCCGAAGGAGTCCGACAGGTAAGTTACCGGTGTAGCTAAAAAACTTATTTGGCCTTGGCCATGCTAAGGCGCTACTTGTTGCTGGGATAACCTGCACGACCGTTTGCACACCTTGTACCTTTATCTGATCAGAGGATCCTGATATTGATCATGATCTCTAATAATCTGGCTGCATAACTTTGAATAATTGAATAGCTGGGTTGAATAACCCGAATGTAGCGATAATCCCCAACAATGCTCTAAACATTTCTACTCAGTACTTATAGTTCATGCATAACTGCAGACTTGTGGGCATCTAACTGCTTTGTGTCTACTTGAGACAACTATAGAACTGAGCTTAATCGGACTTACTTCCAGGCGATCAATCTCTGGATCTTCATGGTGAGTCTACTGGTCTCTTGGTCTTAGTAAACTACTATGCCAGCAGAATTCTACCAATTTCTTATGCCTTGTGCGTATCCACTTGGATTTATACTGCTGTTCTCGGTCTTATAAACTATTCTGTAAAGACTGGCCTTCTGCTAGGGCTCTGAATCTGAATATCTTACGAGAACCAGTTGAGTACTAGTCTGTCACAGACTGCGATGTGGACCCTTTCTTGGGGTGCCCACAGGCTTTATCTATTTGGGATGGCTGGTTAACTGCGAGGTGTTTCACGTAATAACTGCTAGGTGACTAAGGCCACTCTTCTACAAGGCTGGGAAAACGATGTACGGCCACTTAACATACTGGAACAATTCTGATATTGCTAATCTCTGAAGTATGCCTATTCGGTCTAATTCTGGTTCCAGTACATGCACTAATGTTCTTTGATCTTTAGGGATGCTTCCACCTTTAATATAGGCGCCCAGTTGGTCGTTAGACCGCCTAACTGTGACCTTGATATCTAGCCATCTGATTCAAGCTATTGCTCAGTAAGCTTCTAAAGCCTAGATACAGCAGCAACATATAAGTCTATTAACTTAATAGCTAAGAGTGAGGCAGTTTCTATAGCTTCATACATAAGTCACACTTAACCTGCCCCTTCTCTTATCTTCTTTTCCTTTTCTCTTTTTCTTCTCTCTTTTTTTGGCAAGGGGGTCCTGCAGTGCAATCTGTATATGCTTCTAGCACTATCAGCATCGTTGATTGTAACCCTATTGGCAGCTATTCGGCATATACGCTATACGTACATATATATCAATAACTACGTACAATACATACTGAATTCTGTAGTACTACATGTCCCTGACATGCTTTACTGAGTTCATACTGTACAGGATATACTGCTTTTACGGTCTAATGATATCTCCTGACCTCTCTTAGCATCCTCATTGGGATTTTCATCCCATTGGAAGCAACAAACATATGCACACTTTAGTTATAATTACGCTGTTTGAAATTTCGCCCTTCTTACAATGTGGGAGTCAACATTTGAACCTTGTGGCCTGATTGGCATTATATTGAGAGCCCATGACTGTCTGTAGGTCATATTTCTATGCCACACTAGATTAAAGTCGTTGTATCGGTAATTTCTTAACTTCTCCGTGGCGGACATACGCGGCGATACGAATCACAATCTTACTGTCTCTAAGCTGTCAGTCCGAGGCTTATTCCTTAATACATGATATTCTATCAATCTGGGGTGATTCCAATTTCCCCTAAAATCTGGTACTCTGCTTCTTTCCTTTATCTTACTTAAGTAGGCATAAGGGTTCAGGTACACGCCTTTCGTTGTTAATAAGATTACTGATCAAGGCTCAGCCTATACTTCTTCTGGCTTATAGTCAGGCCCATCTGATTCACATGACCTCTCTATCTTTCGATGTCACAACTGGATCATAACTATAATCTTACAGGTATGTCTCGTGTACGTTATATATAGGACTCGTACTTTTCGGCTAGAACTTAACTATTACTAGGCATTCATCACTGACAGGTCTTTTACCCCGCTTCGGGTAAGCTAACAGTCTTACTTTCTTTACTGGCTTATTATCATAAGGGTCTGCACAACTCACGTAATCATAGGGCTCTTTATACTTTCTAACACTTCTTGGAATTAATCAATCTATCTTCACTTACTGCTTGTTTGGGCAGTCTCACCTCAGTCTTATGCCCCTTCACTGTACTGGAATCAAGGTCAAGAGGTAGGAATAGCCCTTTTCTTATTGCAACATATATAGAAACATATAAGCGTACCATATACGAAAAGATGGATTTGGGAATCCTGCATTTTCCTCTCTTCCTCATACTCATCTGATAGTCTGATATTATCTGATATCTTAATTAGATCTTATATATCTAATAAATAAGTCGACTCGTAGGTACGTTATACTTCTGACTTCCTAGTCTGACGTTATCAACGTATCTTGGAAATAGTACCCGATAAGGTATTATCTTTGGGAGGCCTCACGGTACCTCCTTACCAACATTTGTAATTATCTTGTATCTGGATGGTATCCTCTTCTATTGCTATATCTGATCTTCTACCCGTAATAGGGTAATGCTGATCTGCCTTTGTATCTGTAATCAAAGAATACGGTAAGTTTTTAGGGACTCGACCTATCTTTGTATCGCTCCATATACCCGGTGGCCCGAGAAGAAAGAATAGCCATCCTATCATGTCTTGCAGCCTCTTGCCTATAGTATGTGGTGCACAACAATCCATAGACAAGACTTGACTTAGCACGGCTTGCAGACTGCCTGGGACACAGACTTCTCCGATGCCAAGTTTGTCACGCCCCGCCTTGAGAGGTATAGGCAGCACCTAGTGCCCTAGAAGGACACAGACTACTAAGCTGGTAGGCCAAGACACATCTGGTGCCTGGCTAGATCTATCTCAGATTTCTGAAATAAAGGCTATATAGCATTGTAAGCCACACGGCCTCCGTCCGTCTAGGCCTATAGCCACTGTATACGCAATAGCAGTGACGAACATCACAGACAGCCAAGTAAACAGGCGAAAGCTACGTGACTATGAGTCACCACTACTATCAAACAATCGCCTCACACGGCCAGTATAAAACGAGATGCTAAACAACTATACAACTGCACGGCCTTACACGACCGGCTCAACTACCCACGAGGAGATAAACATACAATCAAGCCTCTGAGTATGATAGAAATGATCGGGATAGGGCCCCGACCTACCCACGCCTACTTTACATCCAAAGAAAGAGCTACACCTCTGGGGAATCAGACTCCGGATGACGGGGAGGCGACAACTCAACGGTAGTGGATTCACGAGGGATCGCCCCTCCTCATCTACGTACCTGCAGGCAAATGTGCAGCGCCTGGGGGCGTCAGTACCGCTGGTACTGGTACCAAAGCAACTGAAATAACATAACTGAAAACAACTGAAATTAAATAATATCTAGCAGCGTATGGTAGGGAGATAAGCTTGCTGAATCACGAAGAAACTGGTAAAGAACTGAATCATGCTTTACATCTTGATAAATGGGGCGTACACAAACGATGGCCTGCTATATAGTAGCTAATATATAACACATAAATAGATATACAAGTAGCAAGCAAGAGTAAATACCATCCCCCATCAGCCGAATGGCACCAAGCAAGTATAAACAATCTATATACCCCTACTGCGGGTCAAAACACACTTAAAATAAGTCACTTCACTCATCTGCTCACTCGGAGCTCCCTACCGGCCTGGGTCTCCGCCTCGGGCCTCGGCCTCCTGATATAAATAACCGTGTCTGAGTCCGGAGGACTCTGTATCTGAGCAGGTAACAGATAGGGTCTGGTTCCTGGAACTCTCCTCAGGGCTTCTCCCGAAGCGGAGGTGCACCTGCTCACCTGGAACAAGTCAACAGGAGACAACTGAATGTACAGATAGTAACAGATAGGTTCTGTTTCCCCCTCAGGGCTATCTGAAACCGGAGTTACCTGCTCACCTGGAGCAAATCAACGGAGACAAACTGTAATGCTGATCGGCTTTGCTATGGGGAAAGCTTCATCCATCTTCATCCAAACTGGGGACGGCATGCCACCCCTCAGGCGGCGTAAAACCCACCCGCTCAGTGGGCGACACGATTACCACTAACTTCAGGGGCGGCGAGGACGCTCAATAAGGGGCCCTCACGCCACAACAAGTCTCCAGCAAGCAAATAGCACATATAAATAGCGTGTATGCTTGAAAAGACTATCTGAAATCTGTTTTTCTCGTTCTAATCTCTTTCTGTACTAAACTGATTCTTTACTGATTATACTGATTCAGAAATCTTTCTTTAACTGTTGGCTAATCTGTAGCCAATAACTCATCTGACTGAATGGCTAGTACATAGCCACAAAACTGTACGAATGGCTGAGTACACGTAGCCATAATACTATCTGTCTATCTGATATTACTTTACTAGCTTTTATTCTGAAAATCGTTTCTTTTTATTCTACAACATGGTTGCTAATCATACAATAAGCTATACTGAATCTGGAATGCTAACTTGCTCTTTGGCATGCTTTCTATCTTTCAGATTGAATATGATACGGCAACGCAAACCAGAATCTACTAGACTTACTCAATTCTCAACATTCAACTTCGAGAGTTTCAAATATGGAGTTTACTATGATTCATATGTAGCTGCCTTGCCGAAGAACAACTTCACATACCTTAACTCTGAGTTATCCGACAGTCGGACGAGGCACGGTCAGTACTCAGCCTATTTCTCCCGCTCATTCATAAACACGTTGATTAGAGCTAAATACGGCTTTATTACGAAGGACGGCGTCAATTTCGATATAATTGTAGCTTAAACTTAGGCTTATCGAAAAGACGGTCGAAAACTTCTTATTTTTCAAGTCAGAAGGTTGAAGTATTCACTTTACGGCTAGGAGCACATAACACTAGTTTGGAGCAATTCTACTTACCTTAGTCCGATAGCTGATCGATTCGCCGGGTGTATTTCGCGAAACAAAATCCGTAAAAATGCTCCCTGCTGCTAAAACCTCGGTACCTGAGGTTAATTAGAGTTTAGACTTCGTTTGCCAGCGTAATCAAACAATTATATAATACTCTCCTTCGTCCCTCTCTGTTTAGCGTTTCACGAAATTATTTTAAAGAGGTAACATCACAAACCAGAGTGGGGCTTTATATGCCAGGCCTGGTCAAGGCCAGCATTGTCTGGAGCCAACGCGGAGGCTCCACCTCCGTGACGTTGCCATCGCGGAGGAGCTTAAAAATAGTGGGACCTATAAGTCACATTCACAGGTGTTTATAGAATCCACACATTTTGCCTTGCGACGGCGCCGACTTGGCGCTTGTCCGATTTCTCCTCCCGGGCCTTTTTCTAGCACGTATGGCTTTCAAATATGCTTAACTAATGTACTAGTAGGCTGACTAGATGGAAATCTTACGGGGTGTAACATTCTCCCTCATATCAGATTCTTTCCTTCAGGCAAGACTGCAAAGTTGCGAAGTGAGATACTCAGTTTCAAACAGAAGCCTGATGAGAACTTATATATGGCTTGGGAAAGATTCAAGTCATTGTTGAGAGGTGTCCCCATCACCAGCAATCGAATGATGACATACCTTTGTAAGTCTAGACCACACACAAAAATATTACTACACTCTGTATCGGGTGGGCAAGCCTTGGAGAAGACATATGATGAGTTGTACACTTTGTTGAACAGATTGCACAAGGAAATCCAAGTGGCACAGCGGAGTCATCAAGAGGGGGCAGGAAGAAGAGCGGGGTTGATGAAGCAGATGGTTTGAATTGCTTGGCAGCACAGTTAGCATCATTTTAGCATCAAATTATGACTCAGATCAATAAACTGAGTATGAACCAACACCAGGGCCAGGTTAATGCAGTTCAACAAGCTCCTAGTTGGTGTGAAATTTATGGGAATAATGGGCATCAATGCAGAATCTTGTGGAGCCAATTCAGAATGGAGTCAATTTTATTTAGTAATGTGCGGAGGAATCAAATTTTTGGGAACAACTCCAACGAAATTGGCATGTACAAATTTTCTTGGGGCCAAATCAAAAGCAGTATTACATGCAACCTCAACAACAGCAAAATAGGCAGATTGATGGGCATAGTAGCAGTCGCATTGAGGAAACACTGCAGAAAATTATGGAGACCCAGAATCAGTTAGCAGAAAATCATGCGAGGATGGCAACAGACTTAATGAATCGGCAAGTAGCCACCATGTCATAAAAACAAGTGGGTCAAATGGCAATTTGCTCAGAACAGCAGAGGCCGCAAAGGGGTATTACCAAGCGATGAAGATCCTAACCCCCGGTAGATCAATGCCATCAGTCTTAGAAGCGGGAAGCAATTAGCTGATGCAGTGCCTAAAGAGCTGAGAAAGGAGGTGCAGCCGGAGTTGGTTAGACCACCATCCACCAACAGCGCAGGGCAAATCGAGTCTTTGGGCAGCAAGATCGCAATCTTCATCGCAGCCAGCATAAAGACCACCACCACCATTCCCTCAGAGACTCCAGAAGAGGCAAGGAGGAGGAATGTTTCATAAATTTCTTTGAGAGTTTCCAAAGAACTTCACATAAATTTTCTCTTATTGATATCTTGCAGGAATGCCCAAGTATGCAAATACTTGAAGAGTGTGATGGCGAAAATTAGATTGGTGGATGTTCATACTGTAGCACTGACTAAGGAGTGCAGTCACAGAATTATTGAGCAAAATGCCAAAGAAGCTCAAAGACCCAGGGTTTACCCTCCCCATACAAATTGGTAAGCTGAGGTGCTCCGGGCTTTATGTGATTTAGAGACGCGATTAATCTAATGCCCTATCCTTATTCAACACCCTGGGTTGGGAAGAATCGAGGCCGACAAGGTTGATGCGCAGGCGCTGACAAGTCATGATGACACCTGATGGAATAATAGAGGACCTTCTCATCAAAGTAGGTTAGTTTATTATACCTGCTGATTTTATTGTCTTAGATTTTCAGGTTGATGACCAGTACCCTAATCTTGGGACAGCCCATTCTTGGCCACCGGAGGAAGCGGTGATCGATTTAAAAGCGGGGACCACGAAAATGAGGGTCGAGGATGATGAATAACTCTTTCGCGTCTACCAAGAAATAAACCCATCCGCACACCACAGAAACCTCTGTCAAGTTAGTGTATTGGCAGAGGATGAGTGTGGGGTGGAGAATTCCAACGGTACAATGACCAAAGGCAATGTCAAGTGTTCAGCCGAGTACGATAAGGGCTTACAATTTGAAAGTTGGAAAAGGAGAGCAGTGGAGGTTGTTTCCTCTAAACAGCAAAAGAAAAGGAGATGGTTCTGAGAGAACCCGGTATGAGGATGTCCTGAAAGGGCGGTCCACGTCGTGCCACGAGTAAAATAAGGCGTTGCCCAGGAGGCAACCCAAGGGTACCTAAGGTACTATTTGTTAAGTTTGATTTTTGTGTTGATTGGTATTTTCATTTTTGATTGTGTTATTTGGTGGAAAGTTAGGCACGGGTGGAGGAAGTGAGTACCCTCGGAGGAGGAAGCTAGTAAGCATGGAAGAGAGGAAAAGTGTGGGGTCGACCGCACGTGTGCTAGTTGAGGAAAATATGCTAGTAGCTAGGCCTAAAGGCCTCGGGGAGCTATTTCTCACCCTCATGTAAATGTTAATTGGATGCTATGAGGACATAGCATGATTTAAGTGTGGGGGTGAAGGAAATTTCAATTGGAAATTTAAAATTTTTGTGTTTTTTTAATTTATAAATTAAATATTAAGTTTTTAAGTTAATTTGAAAAATTTGAAAAAATTTTTATGAGTCAAAAACATGACTTCATCACCCATTTAGTTTTTTCTTTTCGGTTCTTTTCCGACGGGGATATTTGAACCGAAGAACAATTTTTCTTTGTCTGTATATAATGTTTTAATCGTAGTTAGGAATTTGTTTCAAGATGGATGGATTACGACCGTCTTGAGGAAAATTTATCGATAGATGTCGGGTTTGTGTAACAATAGCTAATTGATGCTTGATGTTCTTGTTATGTGCTATACATGTTTGTAAGATGCAAGTATGTTCGATGTTGAAGCATGAAAATGTATAACTTTTTTGAGACACCTAGGCTCTTGAATTTATTTCGATATAACTGAAGCCCAATCATTTAGTTCTTTAGCGTTAGCTGGGTAAGAGTCTGCTGAATGTGTCTTGAATTGAGCATGTGCCATGAGTGCTTGAGTTTTTGAGTATTCTATGCTATTATGGATTGTCTAGAACTTTTTGGTGGGTGTATGAAACAAAATGAAGGATGTGAATTGTACGAGATGATTTAGGCATTTCTTTGAATTAACCTAATTTTTATCCCTCATTTTACCTACCTTGAAAATTAATCCTAGTTAGCCCTGTCGAGCCTTGGGCCTATTCTTTGAAAGCTGCAACATAAGCAATCGCTTTTCTTTCATTAACCTTGAATTTGATACAAGCTCCTAAGCGCTTGAAGAAGAAAAATCTGAAAGAGTAAAGGAGTAGAGAAGAATGAAAAGAAAGGAAAAGTAGCAAGTTGTAGAAGTTGAGAAAAGGACAAAGGTGCTCTTGTGAAAGGGTTGATCATTATTAAGGAGTAAGAAAATAATTTAATGAAAAGTTACTTATGGAACTCCTTACTGATAAGTCAAAAGTGCCTAAATAAGGGAAACAAAAGGAAAAAGAAAACTACCAAGGATGAAAAGGTGAATGAGGAGAGGGAAGTTCGCAATGAGGGCGTGATGTATTAAAGGGCTTAGGAAAGATAGTCACTATTCTGGCCATAATAATACCCTGCACATGCGAGTTACATTACAACCTAAAAAGTCCTACTTGATCTTACCATTCATACATTTTCAAAGTAGTGGAGTAAAATACTAAGGAGCAAGCTTATGAGTCATTACATGATGCATGTGAATTTTGTGAGTGAGTGTAATTCTATTCATGTACCCATGTATTGTGATGTAAAAATTATTTTTGCGTGGAATTGGGTAACTCTCTTTCCGTGAGGGCACATGTTGAATGAAGGATAATTCATGTGGGTTATAAATCAGTTGAATGGCATGAAGTTTATAAGATTGAGAGTCGATTCTTGAGGTTAAGAGGTCTTAACATAGTTGTATTTCATTTCATTGATTAAATGGTGCATGCTCCATTTTAACTTATCTCAAATAATCATTATAGCCGTACCTCGAATTATCTTGTTAAATTAGTTATGTGTGAGACTCCATATGCATGATATGTAAGGGTTATTCGAGGACGAACAAACTTTAAATTATTGGGTTATGATCTCAGGCAAAATAGCATGCCCGAGCTACGGCTTGATAATTTAAATTAGTCTTGTATATCTAAATTTTATTTTATACATTTCATAGTGATTTATATGAATGTGAAGATATGTGCTAACCAACATGATTAGTCTTTGTTTTGTAGGTTTCCATGATTTGAGGAACTAATCCATGAGTTGGTGAAGTAGAGGCTTGGAATCAGAATTAAACGCGAACGTCGGCAAGAGGAGCGCAAAACAGCCCACCTGCGCGTCGGCAACGTGCCACAGTGGGAGGCCCCACACAACAGCCACCTGCACATTGGCAACGTGCCACGGCCGACATAGAGGTGCCAACGCGCTGCTGCCAAGCAGCGTGACACGCTATAACGCGGCAAGGTGCTGCCAGGGTCTATGTTGGGTGATTTCGGGGAGAGTTTTGGCGTTACCTCCGTGTCACGGAGGCAATGCTCCGCGATACTCACGTGACACGGAGCCATCCCACGACAGGCTGAACTACGCACGTTTTCATTTACTATAAATAGGACCCTTAGCTCTAATTCCATTTTGTCACGATTTTATTACGGAAAACTGCCTAGGAGAGAAGGGAGAAGTGGGAGAACTCATCTAGGGTTTGGAAAATTCCCTTCTCATCTACCAAATTCTTGTAAGTATGTAGTTTAGTAGTAGATTAGTTGTAGTTTTACGAACATGAATGGCTAGAACCCTTCCTCTAGGGTTGAAGCCATGAATTATGATTGTGATTTTATGAAATTATTTTGGAATTAAGTTATTGATTGTTGTTTTCGTCTTGCATTCTGGATTGTTGGTTGTTTTATGATTGATCACCATGAAAGCATTTACGTTAGCTTGGGCAAAGGCTTTAGAAAGCAATGCCTAGGTCAGGACATGAGAATGTGAGGAGCATGTTTGTATCCAGGGATATAATCTTGTGTTCGGGATAGAAATATACCTAACACCTTGCTTGATTGACAAACGGGGTTATTAAAGACCAGAGGATGTCACATCACCACTCAAAGTAGTTGTGAGGCTAAGTTGACTTAAGTAGTTAGACGCACGAAAGTCCCTAATCGTTTCCCCGTAAACCACAACATAATGATTGCCCGCGACTAGAAATTGGCATCCTCACTCACGTGATGCGGTGAGGCTAGATTGCACCGTGTTTAGAGGCTCGAAAGACCATGAACATGCAATTGAGTATAGCGAAATAACAATTGATAGTTCTATGCTTAATCCATTGCAAATCGTAGTCTCGCATGATTATCTGGTTTTAACTCTATGTTGCTCCTACAGTAATTTCAGAATATTTCATTAACCAAACCTAGACTTAATTATTCTCAATCAAAATGTCTATAACCAACTTACTTTAGGTATTTAAGATCACTAGAAATGGATAGTTTTAGAAAATGGGTCCGATCCACGTGGGTTCGACAATCCGTTTCTTAAAAAAGAGCCACTATATTACTTGCACGACCCGTACACTTGCGGACGGCGCGCTCGATGCAGGCGACGACAAGTTTTGTACCCGTTGCCGGTGATGCGGCGAAGTTTTGATAATTTATCTATTTTGTGTGATTTTGAATTTCCTTAAGTGTTGAGAAACCCAGTCTTTCTTACGTCTGATCATTTGCAGGTGACAGGTTGTCCTGCCGAGCTGGCTAGAAATAGAGAGCTTGTGGAACCGTTGCTTGAACCTGAATGTCAAATCCATTTGCAAGGAGAGTAGCTCTAGACCAAAGCTGAAGAGACTTCAAGAAAAGGGTATAACAACAACCACCCGCAGGGCAAGCATAGTTGTCATCGGAAGCAATGGCAGCAAGACCCGTTCGCAAAGTGGCCATCCCCACCCTAGCGACAGATATGACCTCTAGTATCCAAGTAAACCCGGAGCCTGGAGGGAACTTTGAGCTTAGACAGAACATGGTGCAGCTGTTACATTCTAGTGGTCAGTTCACTGGAATGGCACATGAGGACCCGCTGCAGCACTTCTGAGCTTTTTAGAGATTAGTGACACGTTTGTCCCCACCGGCGTGTCCACAGATTATGTCTGATTGACCCTCTTCCCATTTTCATTGTTGGGAGAGGCGAAAAAGTAGTAGGCTGAGCCACCGAACTCCATAACTTCAAGGAATGACTTGGCTAGGAAGTTCCTTATGATTCTTTCCTTGAGGCAAGACTGCAAAGTTGCGAAGTGAGATACTCAGTTTCCAAGCGGAAGCCTGATGAGAACTTATATATGGCTTGGGAAAGATTCAAGTCATTGTTGAGAGATTGTCCCTATCACCAGCAATCGAATGAAGTACTAGCCCATACTGCTTTTGTAGAAAGTCTAGACCACACACAAATATTACTAGACTCACTGTCGGGTGGGCAAGCCTTGGAGAAGACATATGATGAGTTGTACACTTTGTTGAACAGAATTGCACAAGGAAATCAGAGTGGCACTGCGAGTCATCAAGAGGGGCAGGAAGAAGAGCGGGTTGATAGAAGCAGATGGTTTGAATTGCTTGGCAGCACAGTTAGCATCATTTTAGCATCAAATTATGACTCGGTTCAATAAACTGAGTATGAACCAACTTGGGGCCAGGTTAATGCGGTTCAACAAGCTCCTAGTTGGTGTGAAATTTATGGTAATAATGGGCACAATGCAGAATCTTGCTAGACCAATCCAGAATCAGTCAATTTTGTTGGTAATGTGCAGAGGAATCAAATTTTGGGAACAACTCCAGCAGAAATTGGCATAGCCGCGAATTTTTCTTGGGGTGGAAATCAAAAGCACAATTACATGCAACCTCAACAATAGCAGTATAGGCAGATTGATGGGCATAGTAGCAGTCGCATTGAGGAAACACTGCGAAGAAATTAGCGAGACCAGAATCAGTTAGCAGAAAATCAGGCAAGGATGTACTTGAGACTTAATGAATCAGCAAGTAGCCACCCGCAATCTTGAAAAACAAGTGGGTCAAATTGCAGCTGCTCAGAACATGAGGCCGCAAGAGGGATTGCAAGCGATGAATCCTAACCCCCGGCAGATCAATGCCATCAGTCTTGAAACAGGAAGCAATTAGCTGATGCAGTACCCTAAAAGGCCGAGAAAGGAGGTGCAGCCAGGGTTTGTTAGACCACCATCCGCGATATTGGAGCAAATTAGAGTGCTGGGCAACAAGATGCGCAATCTTCATTGCAGCCAGCACAAAGACCACCACCACCATTCCCTCAGAGACTCAGAAAGAGCAGGAGGAGGAATGGCTCAAAAAGTTCTTTGAGGATTTCAAAGAACTTCATAAGTACCTCTTATTGATGTCTTGCGGGGAATGCCCAAGTATGCTAAATACTTGAAGGATGTGATGGAGAACAAAGTTAGATTGGGGACGTCAGACTGTGGCACTGACTAAGGAGTGCAGTCACGGGAGTATTGAGCAAAATGCCAAGAAGCTCAAAGACCAGGGAGTTTACCCTCCCCATACAAATTGGTAAGGCAGGAGTGCTCCAGGCTTTATGTGATTTAGGGAAGCAGTTAATCTAATGCCCCTATCCTTATTCAACACCCTGGAGTTGAGGAAAATCGAGAGCCGACAAGGTTGATGCTGCAGCTAGCTGACAAGTCGCGAGTGACACCTGATGGAATAATAGAGGACCTTCTCACCAAAGTAGGTAAGTTTATTATACCTGCTGATTTTATTGTCTTAGATTTTCAGGTTGTGTGGTACCCCCTAATCTTGGGACGGCCATTCTTGGCCCCCGGAGGAGCAGTGATCGATTTAAAAGCAGGGACCCTGAAAATGGTCGAGGATGAAGAAAGAACTCTTTCGCGTCTGCAAGAAATAAAACCCATCCGCACACTACAGAAACCTCTGTCAAGTTAGTGTATTGGCAGAGGATGAGTGTGGGGTAGAGGATTCCACTGGTGCACAGCCAAAGGCAATGTCAAGTGTTCAGCCCGAGTCTGATAAAGGGCTACAATTTGAGAAGAAGTTGGAGAAAGGAGGAGCAGTGGAGGTTGTTTCCTCTAACTGACAAAGAAAGGAGATGGCTCTCGAAAGAGAACCCAGGTATGAGGATGTCCTGAAAAGGGCAGTTCACATCGTGCCACGACGTAAAATAAGGCGCTGCTTGGGAGGCAACCCAAGGGTACCTAAGGTACAATTTGTTAAGTTTGATTTTTGTATTGATTGGTATTTTCATTTTTGTTTGTGTTTTGGTGGAAAGTTAGGCCGCAGATTGAGGGAAATCTGAGTACCCTCGGAGGAAGGCTAGTAAGCATGGAAGAGGAAAAGTGTGGGGTCGACCACCCCGTGTGCTAGTTGAGGAAAAGCAGCTGCTGAGTAGCTAGGCCTAAAGGCCTCAGGGAGTATTTCTCACCCTCTGTAAATGTTAATTGGATGCTATGAGGACATAACATGATTTAAGTGTGGGGTGAAGTAAATTTCAATAAAATTTAAAAAATTTTGTGCTTAACAAGTTTTTATTGAATGTAATGCTTGTGAGGTTGAGAAAAATTTGAAAAAAATTTTTGTGAGTCAAGCATGACTTCATCACCCGTTAGTTTTTCTTTTCGATTCTTTTCCGGCGGGGGGTATTTGAACCGAAGAATAAGTTTTCTTTGTATATATAATGTTTTAATCATGAATAGGGACTGTTTCCAAAGATGGATGGATTACGACCGTCTTGAGGAAAATTTATCGATAGATGTCGGGTTTGTGTAACAATAGCTAATTGATGCTTGATGTTCTTATTTATGTGCTATACATGTTTGTAAGATGCAAGTATGTTCGATGTTGAAGCATGCAAAGTATAACTGTTTGAGACACCTAGGCTCTTGAATTTGACTCGATATAACTGAAGCTTAATGTTTGAATTCTTGTGATTAGCTGAGTAAGAGTCTGTTGAATGTGTTTTGAATTGAGCATGTGCCATGAGTGTAAGGTTTTGAGTATTCTATGCTATTGTGGATTGTCTAGAACTTGTACGGTGGGTGTGTAAACGAAATGAAGGATGTGAATTGTAGGAGATGATTTAGGCATTTCACTGAATTAACCTAATTGTTATCCCTCATTTACCTACCTTGAAAAATTAATCCCTGAATTAGCCCCGTCGAGCCTTGAGCCTATTCTTTGAAAGCTGCAACATAAGCTAATCATTTTCTTTCATTAACCTTGAATTTGACACAAAGCTCTTAAGCGCTTGAAGAAGAAAAATCTGAAAGAGTAAAGGAGTGAGAAGAATGAAAAGAAAGGAAAAGTAGCAAGTTGTAGAAGTTGAGAAAAGGACAAAGGTGCACTTGTGTGAAAGGGGTTGATCATTTATTAAGGAGTGAAAATAATTTAATTAAAAGTTACTTATGGAACTCCTTACTGATAAGTTAAAGATGCCTAAATAAAGGGAAACAAAAAGAGGAAAATAGCACCAAGGATGAAAAGGTGAAGTAAGGAAGGGAAGTTCGCAATGAGGGCGCGTGATGTATTAAGAGCTTAGGAAAGATAGTCACTATTACTGGCATAATAATACCTACCTGTACCTGAGTTACATTACAACCTAAAGTCCTACTTGATCTTACATTCATACATCTTCGAAGTAGTGGAGTAAAATACTAAGGGCAAACATGGGTCATTACATGATGCATGAATTTTTGTGAGAGTAGTGTAATTCTATTCATGTACCCACATGTTGTGATGAAATTGTTTTTGCGTGGAATTGGGTAACTCTCTTTCCGTGAGGCACATGTTGAATGAAGGATAATTCATGTAGGATTTTACTCTAAATCAGTTGATTGGCATGAGTTTGCTAAGCGTGAGAGTCGATTCTTGAGGTTGAAGGTCTTAACATAGTTGTATTTCATTTCATTGATTAAATGGTGCATGCTCCATTTTTATCTTGTTATCTAAATAATCATTATAGCCGTAACTCGAATTATCTTGTTAAATTAGTTATGTGTGAGTCTCCATATGCATGATATGTATAAGGTTGTTCGAGGACGAACAAGGCTTTAAGTGTGGGGTTGTGATCTCGGGCAAAATAGCATGCCCGAGCTACGCCTGATAACTTAAATTAGTCTTGTTTATCTAAGTTATTTTATACATTTTCATGTGATTTATATGAATGTGAAGATATGTAGCACAGCAACATGATTAGTCTTTGTTTTGAGTTTCGATGACTTCCGAGGAACTAATCCATGAGTTGGTGGTAGAGGCTTGGAATCAGAATTAAAACGCGAACGTCAGCAAGAGGAGGCGCAAAACAGCCCTCCTGCGTCGACTTCATGGCGATACCACCGGCAGGCGAGGCTGCACAGCATCCCACCTGCATTGGCAACGTGCCACGGCCGACATAGAGGTGCCAACGCGCTGCCCAAGCAGCGTGACACGCTGCCAACGCGGCAAGGTGCTGCCGAGGGTCCTGTTCGGGTGATTTCGAGAGAGCTTTCAGCGTTACCTCCGTGTCACGGAGGCAATGCTCAAATACCTCCATTGACGAGCCGTTCCACGACAGGCTAAACTACGCACGTTTTTCATTTACTATAAATAGGACCCTTAGCTCCTAATTCCATTTTGTCACGATTTTATTCTGGAAAACTACCTAGGAGTGAAGGAGAAGTGGGAGAACTCATCTAGGGTTTGGAAAATTCCCTTCTCATCTGCCAAATTCTTGTAAGTATGTAGTTTAGTAGTAGATTGGTTAGTTTACGAACATGAATGGCTAGAACCCTTCCTCTAGGAGTTGAAGCCATGAATTATGATTGTGATTTATGAAATTATTTTGGAATTAAGTTATTGATTTATTTTGTTTTTCGTCTTGCATTCTGGATTGTTTATTTGTTTTATGATTGATCACCATGAAAGCATTTACGTTGTAGCTTGGGCAAAGGCTTTAGAAAGCAATGCCTAGGTCGGGACATGAGAATGTGAAGAACATGTTTGTATCTAGGGATATAATCTTGTGTTCAGGATAGAAATATACCTAACACCTTGCTTGGTTGACAAACAGGGGGTTATTAAAGACCAACTTGGGATGTCACATCACCACTCGAAGAAGTAGTTGTGAGGCTAAGTTAAAGTTAAATGGTTAGACGCACGAAGTCCTAATCGTTTCCCACTCAAAGCCACAACATAATTGATTGCCCACGACTAGAAATTAGCATCCTCGCTCACAATGATGCAGTGAGGCTAGATTGCCGTGATTAGAGGCTCGAAAGACCATGAACATGCAATTCCAGTTATGTGAAATAACAATTGATAGTTCCATGCCCAATCCATTGCAAATCGTAGTCTCGCAATTATCTGGTTTTAACTCTATGTTGCTCCGAGAGTAATTTCAAGAATATTTCGTTGAGCAAACCTAGACTTAATTATTCTCAATCGAAAATGTCTATAACAACACTTTAGGTATTTAAGATCACACTAGAAATGGATAGTTAGAGGAATGGGTCCAGTCCTGTGGGTTCGATACCTTGCTTTAAAGAGCCACTATATTACTTGCCTGCGACCGTACACTTGCAGACGCGCTCGATGCGGGCGACGTCACATTCACCACCACATTCAGAGCCTTCTAAGGCGGCAGATATACCAGTACCACCCCAGCTATTCCTATGCCATCAGATCGGGAGCTTGGGTGCATTTTATATGTTAGTACAAATGATGGCTTCCCAGCGTCGAGTCTCAGCCGGTAGTATCAACTGTCGTTAGGCCTGCTAAGGGCTGACCAGTTCGAATTTGTGAGTTCTTGGCCTTGAGCCCTCGCAGTTTACAAGGGACAGATCGAAGAGAGGACCCCCAGAATTTTATAGTCAGTTGCAGAGAATATTCAAGGTTATGCATGCCTCGTCCACAGATCGATTGAGCTAGCAGTATTTCAGATTGCTATATGTAGTTGTTTTGTGGTACGAGAGTTGGAAAGATCCCGAGGCAACGATGCACCTCCACCTACATTGCCTAGCTTCTCTGGAAACTTTCATAGATCATTATTTGCCTCGAGGTTCAACGGGCCAGAGTGGGCCGGTTTTACATCTAGAGAAGGGCCGGATGAGTGTCGAGAGAATATGCGTTGAGTTTTGACTCCTTAGCCAGAGTAACCACCCTCATTTATTTGACACACCATACTATACCGAATTTCGATTTATCATGGGGCTCACTTGGAAATATATAGAATCTTGTATTACAGCCACATTGCGGGAGGATATGGACATTCTGATTAAAGCCTTTGCTTAGAACATAGGAGCTCGAGACAATGTCGGTATGCTATGGAAAGGAGTCAAGGACAGGAACAGCGTCGGAGGGCGAGACCTGCAGATTTCCAGGCAGATTTTTAGGGCGGGCCTACGCCCCATTTTTAAATGGACCACCCAGGCCCCCACTTCAGCCGCAACAGGATAGTAGGTCAGATCTTCGACGTGGGCCGATGAAAGTTCGTGGCGCCCGGGCTCGCAGCAGAAGGAGCCAGATCAGACAGAGTTAACGATATCCGATGCAGTACTTGTCATAAATAGCATCTGGGGAGGTGCAGATATGGTTCCACCGCCTTTTATACCTGCGGAAGGAGGGGCTTATGATGAGAGGCGCCGACTAGACGGCGGGGCAGTCGGGACCAGAAAGTAGATCTTCAGCAGGTTCATATGCCTCAGCACCTTCTATAGGCGTAGGCCTCAGCTCAGCCAGCTGAGGCCGAGGTAGATCAGGGCATCTGGTTCAGGAAGCAGTCAAGTTGCACATATGCATTGCCGGGCGACGGAATTAAGTCGTCGCCAGATGTTGTGACAGGTATATTAGATATATGTTCTCACTTAGTTTATGCTTTGATAGATCTGGGCTCCACTTTGTCGTGTCCCGTTAGTATCCCGGAAGTTTGATATAGCACCAGAATTGCTTCTATGCCCTTTTGATATCTACCCACATTGGTGACTCTATTATTGCTAGAAGAATTTACAAGGGTTGTACGGTGAGGTTGTTGGTCGTCGAACCTCAACAGATTTCTAGAATTTAGAAATTGTTGATTTTGATGTGATTATGGGTATGGACTGGTTGGCACCATGCTGTACTGTTGTAGAGTGTTGGACGAGGTGTCGATTCATTTCCCAGGGAGGTTGTGAGAGAGTGGAGAGGTAATGCCGCTATGCCTAAAAGGTAAGTTTATATCCTATCTTCGGGCGAAAAAGTTAATAGCAAAGGGTTGTATCTAACATATTATCAGGGTTCGGGATGTGCAAGAAGAATCCCCGACTCTCCAGTCTATCCTAGTTGTTAATGAGTTCCCGGATGTATTCCCATATGAACCCAGTATTCTCCCAGAGCGGAAATAGACTTCTCTATAGATTTGCTACAGGTACTCAGCCTATATCTATTCCCCGTATCAGATAGCCCTGCTGAATTAAAAGAATTAAAGAACAGTTGAAAGATTTATTGGATAAAGGCTTCATCGGAGACGATTACATCACCATAGGGTGCACCAGTCTGTTTGTGAGAAAGAAGGATGGTTCCCTACGCATGTGCATAGATTACCGGCAACTGAATAAGGTTACTGTGGAATAAATATCCCCTTCCGAGAATAGATGATTTGTTTGATCATCTGCAGGGGCGAAAATATTTTCTAAAATTAACTTGAGATTCGAGTACCACCAAGTTCAAGTTCGGGAAAGAGACATCCCGAAGACAACTTGCAGGACCAGGTATGGACATTTTGAGTTCTTGGTTATGTGTTGATAAACGGGCCAGTAGTGTTCATGGACCTAATGAATAGTATCTTCAGGCCATATTTGGATTTGTTTGTAATAGTGTTTATTGATGTATTTTAGTCTACTATAAAAACCGGAAGCGGAACATAGAGATCATTTACGGACAGTACTCCAGATCCTCAGAGAACGCCAGTTATATGCAATTTTTTCTAAATGTGAGTTCTGGTTGAATTTATGTAGCTTTCTTGGGCCACATTGTATCGAGGTTGGTATTTAGGTCGATTCGAAAATTGAGGCGGTGAAAACATGGCCTAGGCCTATGACTCCAATAGAGGTTCAAATCTTCTTGGGGTTAACCGGATATTACAGAAGGTTCGTGGAAGGGTTTCTACTCTGTCGGCACCGTTGACTAAATTGACTCAAAAGCGACCAAGTTTCGGTGGTGAAGCACAACGGCGAGTTTTCCAAGAGGTGAAAACAGATTGACCTCAGCACCCGTGTTAGCTTTGTCCAGGTTCAAGAGGTTATGCCGTGTATTATGATCAAACTTCAAGTGTTGGGTTAGGATGTGTCCTGATGCAACATGGTAAGGTAATTGCTTATGCTTTGAGGCAATTGAGGAAACATGAAAAGAACTATCTCACTCATGATCTAGAGTTAGCTGCAGTAATACACGCCTTAAATATGTGGAGGCATTACTTGTACATAGGTGCATGTGGATATTTTACTGATTATAAAAGTCTTGATGCATTTCACACAAAAATAGCTAAATTTGCGACAACGCCGTTGGTTAGTTGTTGAAGGATTATGATGTGAACATCTTATATCACCCAGAGAAAGCTAATATTGTGGCGGATGCTCTTAGCCGCCGATCTATGGGAAGTTTGGCATAAGCGAGGCGGAGCAGGCGGTAAATGGCCGAGGTACACCCGACTAGCAGTTTAGTAGTTTGAGTGGTTGATACAGGGGATAGTGGATCCATAATTCCAGAATACAGTAGTATCGTCCTTGTAGTAGAGGTAAAGGAGCGGCAATATGAAGTTATTGTTTAGCATGGCTCGGATATAGAGTTCAGCGGGGTGAACTATCGGCTTTGAGGTAGCCGAGGATGGAGTTTTGAGGTCGGAAATTCGCCTCGTGTCCACGAGGATATGCTTGAGGACTCCGCCAACAGATTATGGCAGAGGTACACTATTCTCACTATTCTCTTCACCCAGGTTCAATGAAGATGTACCATGACAGAAAAGAGATATATTGAGTGGCTGGACTGAAAAGGTGTAGCTGAATTTGTAGCGCGGTGTCCTAATTGTCAACGAGGTAAAAAGGTGAGCATGAGGAAACCCGGCCACAACTCGGGAGATAGTTATACCTGTATGGAAATGGGAGTCAGTTAATATGGAATTCGTGACAAGGACTACCCCATACCGGGAATAATTTGATTCCATCAGGTGATTGTTGATAGGTTGAAGTCAGCTCATTTCTTTGCCGGTCGGGACCACTTTCTCAACCGAGGACTATAAAGTTGTACATTGAAGTAGTCATATTACATGGTGTCAGTATCTATTATTTACGATGGGGGAAAATTTACATCTATATTCTGGCGGGTCGTTTGAAAGGTTTGGGAACCTGGTGAATTTGAGTGCAACATTCCATCTTCAAACAGACGGGCAGGCAGAACATACAATTCAGACGCTCGAGGATATGCTACGGCGTGCGTGCTAGACTTTGGGGCAGGTTTGGGATGAACATTTACCCCTCATTCAATTTGCTTATAATAATAGTTATCTCGGCAATTCGGATGGTACCATACGAGGCTTTATATGGGATAAAATGTAGGTCCCCAGGTTGGTTATTGGTTCAAGGTAGGAGAACCAAGATGTTGCCTCTTTTATACGAAGAGTTCTATAGCCATATTAGATCGGCAAGTTCACAGGTTTGAGAACCAAAGATGTTGCCTCTATTAAAGTATTGTGGAGAAACGAAACAAGAAGAACTGACACAGGAATCGAGGACGACGCAGGATCTAGATATCCTCCATTGTTCAAGTTAGTTCCCGATTATGCAGTTAAGGTAAGGTCGTTGATTCGGCTACTGTTTGCTGATTCGTGTTATTGATACTGTTCAATTATTGCCATTCTGTTGTGCGAGAGTTGCTATAGTGTCATGTATTATACATGTTGGGCTTTTACGTATTTCGGGTTTTCCAGTAGTCCATATTATAGGGGGACTACAGCTTAATTTTTCCAGAATAATAGTTGGAAGAGTTAACCACAGTTTCAGCACATTCTGAGGACAGATATTCTAAGAGAGCTACACCCCGTAAAAGTTAGTAACTCATAAGCATACACATGGGTGATAAATAAAGAGTATGGCGCGTGTAGGAGAACCCGGAAGTCGGGTCGAATGAGGCCAGACACATGGGGGCCAGCGCGACGCGCGCACCCTCGCGCCCTGAGCAGCGCGGCGCGCCACCCCTGTTGGTGCCTTAGAGAGGTGAGTAAAGCCAAAGAGAACTCCACAATGGGAGGCGCCGCATGGCACTAGGTTTCCTGACAGCCGGCGCTGGCGCTAGTCCACACTTTACTTACATATATATATGAGTCCTTAGTTCATTTTGTGATCATTTCCAACATAAGTCACGGCCCAGAGGAGTGTGAGACGAGGAATTCAACGTTTTTCGTCCGGTGCGCTATCAAACACCATCCAAACTCCATTAACTGCATTATTCAGATTGCAATCCTGCGGGGAGCATTATTACGGAGTTAGTATCCCGAAAACACCCGTGGGCTCCAAACTCCACCGGTAGAAGTCGTCAGAATCACTTCAAACTAATTTCTGTACGATCACAGGCTTCGAGTAAGCATTTATCCCTTCTGAACTCTCGAGAAATTATACATTTCGATCGTATTTCATCAAGTTGAAGTGTAAGTTGATATTATTATTAAAAGTTATTGTTTTCGCTTCGTTGATCTGCCCGAAACTAGTCGTTCTCTAATAATACGATTACGATTGCGAGGCTGTTGAATAGGTTGGAAATTGTAGGTTAAACAGAAAGTCAGCACTTGAGGTATGGGCTATCCTTTCAGCAAGTTATGTTCGTCATAAAGTTAGTACGACCGCTGTCTATAGTACTTCAGAGTAAACCTATTGAGGTCAATTGTTGTAAATGAGATTGAGTCTATGATGAAATAGTAATTCTTGTCAAGTTAGCCTAGCTAGAAGGTCTTACCCCAATGTTGAGTAGTTAGCCGTTATCCTATTGAGTTTGTTACTGAGGCCATGAGGTCCATATTAAGTTCCATTTACTGAGGCCGCGGAGGCCACATGTGAGTTCCATTTGCGGGCCTTGAGGGCCACCGTGAGTTCCATTTGCGAGGCCGCGAGGCCATGTGGGTTCCACTTCCTGAGGCCAGAGGGCCACACGGGTTTCATTTGTGAAGCTCTTGAGGGCGTATTGAGATACATCGAATTAAGGCCGCGAGGGCGTAATGAGTTCCATTAGATTAAAGGCCCTGCGAAGACCACCTAAAGTTCAGTTCACATTAGGCAGCATAGTAGTCAGGTAAGTACAGGGGGATCTTGTTTTATTTTGCCATGGAAGCATGCAGGGCCCAGGTAAGGTTTTTCTATGTTGTTTCTTTTCGCCAGACTTATAAATTTACTTGATTAGGTTCTTACATTTAGGTAACTCAGACGGTACTTTCGTGTTGGTTAAATCATTACTCTCTCTCTCTTTTGATTACCTACAGTTGCAACTCAGTCAATTTATTACCTCTCGCCATATTCGGTACATATTGTACTGACGCCCACCCGGCGCTACATTTTCACTTGCTTGCAGGTGCAGATAGATGCGGTTTGGGATGTTCCTAGCCTTCAGCTAAGGTCGGCGGTTTATTGGCTCCTTCCCTCTGAGTTGATAGTTGGGCGGGGATTTTATTTTGATGTCTGATTTTTGGTTTTGAGACCCTGTCCCGATCTTATATCACTCCTAGAAACTGCAGACTGTTGCCATTTCCTGTGGTTAGTTATTATTTTGGTCGTGTGGGGCACATGTATGCTTTATTTCCTGCGATGGCCGTGTGGGTCTTGTTTAGCTATTAGTTAGCGGCCTTATCGTACATGGCGTAGAAGTTTAGGTCGCAGTTGCACCGAGTCATAACTAGACATGGTGGTGTGCCAAACCCACATAGGATCCCTATTGTTGTGTTGTGGTTAGATGTCTTCTTTACAGGTGGCCTTATCAGCCAAGGTTATATATCATTGAGATATGGCTTTCGTTGTTTCTTAGAACAGTGTCAATGTGCACCAGTAGTACCGTTAGTCAGACTAGTTCAGACCCAGTGTGGCACCGGGTGTCAGTCATGTCTCCCAAGGTGGGGCGTGACACTTCCGGCGATCTCAACAACAAATTATACTCATCTCATATCAACATGATAATTTTCATTTATTCCACAATAAAAATGCTCATAACAAGAAATGTCCAAGACCAAATAAAATATAATCATTACATAAGCATATAAGCCACTACGCAGGGTCTAACCCTATGACCATAACCTATAATTTCGAACACAAAGGTCAATTACTCCACCGGAGCCTTTCACTTTCTCACAACCTCGGAGTGCTCATAATCTACAACAGATAAAGAGTAATTCATTACTCCCTCTTCAAAATAAGGGTTTAGAAGATCAAGCCTCCCCTTCAGAATTTTCAAAAGTGAACTGAATTCTACTAAGTTCCTGGAGGTCCCAATTCTCGCATAACCCCCAATCTCAACAATAATCTTAGAGGGAGTGATCAAGACTTTTCAACATAAGAGCGCCCAGTCACCCTACAATCTATCCTAGTTCAATGAGTCTAGGATTTTCTCTATAAAAACTCCTACCATTGAGTCTACAAGGAATCTAGGATCAGCATTGCCTCATTGTAGAGATGAAGACGAAAATCTTACCTTGGTGGAGGTTTCACTACTGCGGAGGGTTTTTTCCGTTGTTTAGACCTTGATCGTGTTTTGAGAGTAATGAGGGTAAAACTATAACTCCCACTTAAATCCTTTCTTGTTTACTGTACTGCAGCAGTCACACTTCCGTTGCTTACTTGGACTTGCTCACAGCGGTTATAGGGTAAAACTCACGGTGGTTCAACGGTTACTCCCTCATTTCACCACGAAGGCGGGGACTTCGGCAGCTTACCCTGCGGTCTCACTGCGGTGGGAATCCACCGCTGCGGTGATCCCTCAAACCAGTAGCTACCCAAAAATACACAGTGTTATACTTGATTTATTTCTAGCCTCACTATCTAATGCTAGCCAGATTTTGTGCTATGCCTTTAACCATCCACCTTATGACGTCGGTCGTTACGATTATTGTGTATATATAGAATATTAGATTATTTTAAAAATATTTTTAAGTTTTTTTAATTTTTTATTTTTTCTTAATTTTAATTAATTTTTAAATTAAATTTTATATATCATTATTTAAAGTTTTTTTAAAAACAAAGAAATTAACATATGTTTTTGACCATTTAACTCTATATAAAAATGTGTAAAAATTATAAAATATTAATTGAAAGATTTTTTTAATTTGTTCAACATCTTTTAGATGAGTAATTTTAAAAATGAATTAATTAATATTTACCTTTTGGTTTCTTAAAAAATCACTTATTTTAGAACAAATTAAAATTTAAAATGAGAAAAATAATATTCTACAATAAATGTGAAATTAATAAGTTAGAAAATAAGGCAATAATATACAAAAAGTATGTTCAGCACACTATAATTTTTAAAAGAAATTTCTCTCTTCGTTTTAAATTATCTTACGTGTTTCTCTTTTACACACCCACTAAAAGTATTAAATTGGAGATTTTTTATTACTAGTGTACCCTCATTTATGCTTAAGTAAAATATAATCTCTTCTTAATTAATAGTTTTCAAAAATAATTATTATTAAATGATAAAATAAAAAATATATAGTAAATTTTTCTAGCCTCTTCTATAATGAAAAATAATTTAAATAACTTCTTTTTTAAAAATATTAAAAAAATCAAAAAAGATAAAAAAATTAAAAAAATTAAAAAAATTAAAAAAATTAAAAATATTTTTAATTTATTTCAATCATAATTTAATTTCCAATTTCATATAACTGACTATCTCAAATGTTTTTTTTGTTTTTTTAATTTTTTCTTTTTTTAATTAACTAATTAATCTTAAATTGATTAGAAAATTAAATTTAAGAGGGAAGGATAAAAGTGTGAAAAAAAAACAATTTATAATATAATGGATAATTATGACCATCGTGACCAAAATTATTATGGTCAAATGGAGCTTTTCCTAAATAATAATGTTAAAGTATTATGTTTTGTAGTTGTAATACTGTACTAATTTTTCTTTTAAGTATTAATCATTGAATTTTTGACTTTTTAAAATATTTAAATATTAATTTTTTCTTTTTTGAAATTTTGAATAATTCATTTTGATTTTATATTAAAATAAATGTTCACTTTTACTTGTTCAATTTAAAAAATGAAAAGATAATTTATCACTTTATTTTTAATTTACCTTTATTATTAACTATAGTCATTTTCCGATGCATTTTTCAAGACATTAAATTTATTATTCCCTCCACCCCATATTGCTTATCCAAGTTACTAAAAATATATATCCAAATTAATTAATCATTTAAAAATTTAAGATATAATTAATTAATTTTTTATTTACCTTTAAAATTAATTTTTGAAAGTATAAATATTATAAAGTTTCAGAATGATTCTATTGATAAGTCACATAAATAAAGTGTATTAAAAAGGATTAAAAGATAAATTAGTAAAATATCATTTTTATTTATGATAGAAGTGTATAAAGGAGAAAGTGGATAAATAATTTAGGACCAAGGGAGTATATTCTAAGAGTGATATGATAATTTTTTTTTAAAAATATATCAAATTAATATCGAACATATAATAATGGATGAATAAAATGCTCTAGAAACTATATAATCTAAGTGGACTTTTTCAAGTTGTCTTAAAAAGTATAATTAAGTAATACACAGAATTATTCAAACTAGTGATTCTTATCCATGCTGAGAATGGGCCCAACATAAGGTAATAAACAATCATGCATTTTTGCTTTTATATTTTTTTTTATTCATAACTAATGTTAAATCGTTTTTGGCATAATACATAGATAAACATCTTAACTTGCTTCTCTTGACAATTAAGCACTCAAACTTTGAGAGTGGACATGTAGACACCTTAACTTGTATCCACTATATCAGTTGAGCACCCCAACTTACAAAATGATCATCTAGACACTTTCAAAAATTATGTGTTACATCCGCCCAGGTGTCTATGAAACGCAATAGGGACTAGTTGTTTAGTTGTCAGTTGAGACTAACTTGAGGTGCCTAAATGTGCACTCTCAAAGTTTGAGTGTTTAATTGTCAATTGAGACCAAGTTTAAGTGCTTATTTATATGTGATGCCAATATTTTTTTTATTCCAACTTATAAGTTATATATAGCGGTATTTACGGTTCGGTGAAAAACCAAACCAAACCTGTAAACCAAACCAATTAAAAAAACTGATATTTGGTTTGATTTGATTTTAAATTTTAAAAATCGATAATATTGGTTTGGTTTTGATTTTACTAAAAACTGAAAATAATCAAACCAAATAGATAAATTTTATAATTATTTGAATATATGTTATTAGTTTTTCATAAATAATTATAAATATTTTACACCTTTTAATTATTAATTTGGTTTAATATACTTTATTTCACATGCACTACAACATTTTTAAATTCTATTACTTAAACAATATATCCAAACCCAACACTCTAAGTCAAATTGTTTAAATGTGGTGTGACATATTGCGATTTCTTAATTTTCTTTGCTAAGACATTCATCCTCTTCAATCCGTTTGTTTCTTTGATTTTTGAAGGTTGACCATTTTATTTAAAGTCGTATATTATTTTTGTTTGGATATTAGACATGTGAAGTGGGAAAAACTTCTACATATATACAACTTAAACATGCTAAAACTTTGAAATAATGTTGAAAAATAATAGGGATTCATATACATTCATCTCGTGATAGTAGAGAGAAATTTGTTGATTCCTAATTTTCACTGGAAATAATTATCTCATGTCTCTGTTGTTTTACTTTTATTATTTTATTATTAGCTAGTTATAAACTGAAAAACCGAACCAAACCGACAAGAACTAAACCAATGGTTATTTATTTTATTTGGTTTAGTTTGATTTTAGACATTTAAAAACTAACTAAATTGATTTAGTTTGTTTTATGTAAAAAACCGACACAAACCGAATCATAAACACCCCTAATTATATATTTTTTTTAAAAATATTTTTAATTTTTTTATATATATATATATATATATATATATATATATATATACACACATGTGAGGTTAGTAATCATTCTCATTTTTCTTATGAGTTTTATTTTTGTTATGGGTTGTTTTTTGTTGCAGAAGTGTATGTTACATTTAAATATTTTTCTTTTTTCTATAAAGTCAAGATTCAATTTTTGTTCTTTTTCATTGATCCTTTTTTCTTTACTCGTATGCTTTGCATATTCTAAAATATGCAATTCCTTCTTTAATGTGAAATTGCTTGATAGTTTGGTTTGAGAAATAAAATGAGAAAAATGAAAGTTTGAATATTGTGAAATGCATCTTTTTTTATTTAAAGAACAATTTTAAATCAATAAAAACTTTCACCAATTATTATAACTTTTAAATATTTATGGTAATTAAGTTAACAATTGAAGAAATATATATTGTCAATATCTTAGTATATAAATAATAGAAAATATTATTATATATTTATAAATCTCATCTTTTTAAAAACATTATATATTGCTTTATTTACCTAGTATACGCTTTTATGCAAGTTACATGCATAACTTTCCTAAATAATTTATTACCGATGTGATAGTTAGAACTAATATGTTAAAATTTCTCTAATCTATCTAACTGACAACATGAGTTTCTAATCTATGCAATTTCTTTTCATTCTGCCCTTTATAATATTTTTGCAATTGATATGCTATTAATGTTGCAATGCAGCTTTAGAAGTTAAAGATTTAAAAGCCAGCGTGGTGCAATGTTGGCAAGCAAAATCAATCCCAGCCGTAAATCAGCATTGAACTTATGTAGGGTCCATCATCTTTTTAAAAATAAAACCAAGGCTAAAAACTAGGCCTATTTAAGTTACTGAATCAAAATGAATATAAAATAAATTAATTCAAACTTAAAATTCATATCAAAAAAAGATATCTACAAAATAAGGATGGATTGAGAGTATGCTTAGCTCAGCCTCAGAACTGATCAAGACCATATCTTCACCTCTCATGCGAATCTCCCCACAACTGTTAGAGGAGTGGTTAACTTAGATAGAATGAATTTGATCATCTTCATATCAAAAGAAAAACAATTCTAACCTCATTTGAGATGTTGACCAATGATTACATACTGGCTTTTGTATAGTCTAACTATTTTGCTCTCTACGATCACCAGGATCAAACCTAAGTTTGATATGCCAAACTTCAAAATCTTGTATTCTTTTCTCTCATCAATAAAAGCAACTTTTCTGGTTTAAAAAATGAAAAGTGGGACCTACCACCTGGAGAATAGGAGTAAAATATGTCAAATACATTTATAAATTTCTTCAACTCAAGTAAAGCTTCTTTTCATTTAATACAACAAACATGTGTTAGATTAAAATACCAATCTTGGTCGTTCAAACTTCATTCTTCTGTATAAAAACTAGATTGTATATGCCGTGTAATGCACGACCTCAATTTTAGTTTCTTTATTTATTATTAATTACACATTTTAGAAATATTTTAAAACAGAAAAATAAAATATAAATATGCTTTTGTACGATAAGAGTTGACACGTAGAGTCATGATTTCATATATAGTTTTTCGTTTTAGTTTGATAGTTGAAATTAAAGAGTTGTCAAAACAAAGAAGAGTCTTTTTCAACTTTCAAATAGACTAAAAAGGTTTAAAAAAAATAAATGTAAATAGAGGTAGTATTACTTTTTATTTTCATTTGAAATTTCTTTATTTTTTTTTAAGAAACAATTATATTTTTTCTATACAATTTAATATTTTAATAAATATAATAAATTACCATTTTGTATAAAGATTTTACAGTATATTAATATTTTACCCGAATTTACTAATAATTTTTTATATAGATTCTAACCTTTATTTTATTTTTAAAAGGTTATACACCATAAACTAAAAATTGATTAATTTTTTTCTAAATATTATCTGTATAAATTTTTATTAAATTTAAAATATATAATTATACTCCTTTAGAATTTTCAATTGTTCTAATATAATTTTATCCCTTTATGATATATTATTCAAGAAAAGAGATTTTCTTTTTTAGGGGAGGGGGTGTTTAAATGTATTTTCATTAGTTAGCATACTTATGTATTTTCAAAATTTATGTAATATTGAATTCTTAGTGAACACAGAGAAAGTACCCAATTAAATTAATCATAGTAAAGAATCACATCCAATTAAATTTGATCTTAAATGGAGAAATATATTCTTGCATAATTATATTTCTCATATCGCCAAATATGTATTTTTTCAAATTATTTTCAAATAATATTTTTAAAGAGGGAGTCTTTTCTATATAGCGAAAATATTTTAATATTTTACTTTTAAAAAAATAAAATAAACTTTTATATCTTTTAAAATTTGAAGTATATTGAATAATTATCAAACAACATTAGTATCATTTGATTGGTAGCTCTGGTGGCAGTTGACACATAGAGTATTTATAAGATCAATTTTGATTAATATGAAACTGAAATCTATATGGTGATTCCAGCATTTTTATCAGTGAAGCTGCTAAAAAAAATAAAATGGTTCATGCTGTGAGAATATTAATACAAATGAAATAATGTATTTAAAAAATAATAAAATTGTTATATAAAAATATCATATTCTGTTATTTTACTAAATGAAAATAGACACTTGAGTTTTATATACCATAAAAATATTTTTACAATTAAAAGCTTAATAAAAAATATAAATAAAATAGTTTCTCTTAAAGAAATAATAGAATTTTTTGTTCTATATAAATATCATATTTTGCTGTACATTTTGAGTTATAAAATTATCAAAAAAATAATTTATAGTTAAAAGCACTACATAAAACAATCAATTTAGAATTTTTTTTAATTACATAGCAAAGGTGGAAAGTAGTATATTTTAAAGAGAGAGAGAGAGAGAGAGCAAAAAAAATTGAATGAAAAGTGGAGTCCATAGAAAGAGATTCAATATTTATTGGCTAATGTGCTTAATTAATAGATTCAAATTTACTTTTTTGCCCTTGGTCGTCCTCCTCTTCATGATTCTATTTTTTTTAATAAATTATTAGGTCAGGCCCTTTTAATTTCATCCGAAAAGCCCAAACAAAAAATATTACAAATCTGATCCGACACAAAAGGGATATATTTATTGATTCTCTATTTATTCTGACCAGATCACTTCTAGAACTCCAAGCGTTTCCTTCTCCTTAGGGTTTTCATGGCTACCTCTTTCTTCAATCGTCAGCTCGTCGCCCTTCTCCTTTGGGTAATCAACCTTCCACCTGTGATGTTAGTGTTGCTACAGCTCAAAGAGGTAAAGAACTTCAGCATTTTTCCTCTCGCTTCTTCACTCTGTCTAACCTTCTTCTTATGCAATCAGGATTTATCTGGAGGTCATGACCGCTTGATGGTACTTTCAGTTGTCTTCTTAGTGAATATGTTGATGACTGACTCAGGGTAGGGGAAGATCGTGTTGCCTCAACCCTCTTCATTGTCAGCTCACTAATCACAACTGATGGTATCTGTTTGTTGGATCTGCTTTTGTTGATAAACCTTTTTGACGATTGACATAGCTAGGCTAGGTTGTTGTGACTCGGCAGTAGGCTTGTAATTATATGTTTGAAACTCTGCTCTACTATGAAACTCTACTTTAATCTTTATTATTGTTGATTCTCCGTGTTCTGACTCTTATGTATGAAATGCATGCCTTCTCTATGTTAAGAATTTGTTTGCACTTCCTTGGGAGCTGACTAAATGTCTGAAAAATGCATCTCTCCCTGTAGTTAAAAGCATAATTACCCAACTCATCCGCTAACTGATTTGCCTCCCTAAATGTATGCTTGACTTCCATCCTTATTTGATTCATGTTGTTGTAGATTTCATCCATTAAACTTGCTATCTCCCAAGGTACATTTCCTTCCTTTTTCACAAACTTCTTGAGACTGAATGAGTCTATCTCAAAAATAACATTCACTCCTAGGTTGATACAAAATTTAGAGCATGCCAAAAAACTTTCACCTCTGCCTGCATATTTGTGTTGATGCCAATTCTTTGAGCCTCAGTATAAATTAGGTCTCCCCCAACATTTCTCACACAAAAATCATAGGCACTCTCTCCTGAATTACCCATATTAGCCCCATCAATGTTGCATTTGAGCCATTGTTCTTTCAGGAAGCTCCATCTTATAATTCTGTAATGCAATCTTGGCTTATATCCTTGTAAGTAAACAACAATTTCTTCCCAAATAATTGGAATTTTAATCCAAGGATATTTGAATCTTATCAGTTGATGAACTGTTAACTGACATATGTTAAATATCCTATGGAAATTCACCTCCTTTCCTTGTCTTCTAGCATTCCTCCTCTTCCATAGCTCCCAAATAATGATGGTTTGAATCGCTTTGTAAACTGCTTTCAACTTTGTTGGGGCTGGAAAATCCCACCAAGTATTTATAGCCTGTTGCAAAGTAGTTCCTTCCATGCTTATACCTGCACATGAAGCAAAATGCTTCCACAGTTTTTTTGCTATGGAAGCTATTAAAAAAAGGTGTGACATAGTCTCCAGATGGTAAATATCACAGCAATGACATCTAGAAACAATTTGCATCCTCATTCTTCTTCGGATATCATCAGTTGGAATCCTCCTCTTCCACACCCTCCACATGAAGAAACATATCTTGAAAGGCAATTCTTTTATCCATATATTGGACAACCAATTAATTTTCTCCTTCTTTTTCCTCATCATCTGAAAGCTGACTTTACTGAAAACACTCCCTTAAAGTTTCTCAACCACCATGCTCTGTCTCTCTCTTCTATTAACCTTGGAGAGATATTCTCAATGATATAATTAGTCATTCCTTCCGATATGCTCTCCCTCAATTTGTTCAAATTCCAGTTTCCATTGAATAATGAACTCCCTTACTTCCACCTCTTCCTCCTCTTCAGTTACATTTTGAATTTTATATAAGACTCTTTTTTTAGTCCAATTAGCAAATCAGAAGCTAGCAGATCCCTCTTTTATTTGCCACCATATATCTTGATCAATTTCATCTCTAACTTCCAACATTTTCCTTCAAGTGTGATGCTCCTCTACCATTAATCAATGCATGATGTAATTTTGTACAGTACTTATTCCACATATATGAACCTCACAGTGAACCAATGAACACCCTAAACTTCCACCACAGTTTGCCAAAACAAAACCTTTAAAATGTCCAAAAGAGATTTGAACCTCACACCACCTTCAATTCTTGGGTAACACATGTCCTCCCAAGTAACCCAGTTTCTCCCTTGATTAATCTCAGGTTTGCTCCAAAAGAATTTAGCAAGGAATTTGTGGATTTGATCAATAGTACCTTTAGGAGGGTTCATTGCTGACATCAAGTATACAAACTGTTACACCCCATAAAATTTCCAACACATAGATGGCCTATTCGCGTGTTGGTTAAGCGTATTTGAAAGCCATACATGCTAGAAAAAGGCTCGGAAAAAGACCGGACTGTAAACCTGTCGAACCATCGCGGAAGGAGCCGGGGCAGAGCCCCTCCGCGATGGCAACGTGTCACGGAGGTGGAGCCTCCGCGTTGGCTCCATGACACGTTG
>JACEIK010002146.1:82236-92410 GCA_018107945.1 Datura stramonium | reverse complement strand
AAGAAGATGAGGAGGTCTTGATGTGTGGGTTTATGTTTAGTGGAGAGAATGTAAATGAATTGAGTTTTATGGGTTCTCAATTAAAAATTACCCTAGTTCCAATCCTAGGTCGGGTCGGATGTTAATTAAATTTTATAACGCCTAGTGTAATGATTCATTAAGTGCTTAAATGACTCGTTGAGTCCTTTTGTATTGTGACTGGACTTTAGCAAACTTACCTAGGACCTACGAGTCAAGAAATGACTCGTGGGGTCACCCAACGAGTCGTGTCCTGACTCGTGGTCCTTGCACTGGTGTAGCTTCAAGACGGGTCACTTAACGACTCGTTTGGTCTCTCAACGATTTGTTGAGTGAGCTGTTATCACCCTTTTCCTTTTAATTCAAACTTTGATCCAGTGTACATGACGGGGGACATGATGATTCGTTTCTTGAAGACACAAATCGTTAAGTTGCCCGTTGCTCCCCTATTTTTTGCAGTTCTCTTCATGAGTTGATTGAACGAGTCGTCAGGTAAAACGATGACTCGTTCTGTGACTTTTTGCACCAGAAATGAAGTTCCATTTTTTGGTTCCAACTTCATATTTTCCATCTTATTCACCTGCACCCATCAACAAACGTAAACACTAGTTTTTTTTTTACATTTACAACTTGGGTTGCCTCCCAAGAAGCTATTGATTTAACGTCGTGACATGGGTGTTTTGGCTACTCAAACTTCACCAAAACACCCCTATGGGTTGCCTCCCATGTAGCTCCTGATTTAACGTCGCGGCACGACTCAATTCCCCCAAGTTACTTAGACTTCACTCAGAGTCCACAGGTCTACCAGTTTGAGTTCTTCACTTCTCCCCAAATAAGCTTTACCCGCTACCCATTTATTTTGAACCGCTTTCCTTCATGGTTTTCCAATTTGATTGCCACATGGGAGAATACTTGGACCACTCGAAAAGGTTCCAACCACTTAGGTTTCAACTTTCCAGGAAACAACTGAAGTCTAGAATTAAACAAGAGAACCATATCACCTGGACTGAATTCTCTTTTCTTGATTTTTCGGTCATGCTGAATTTTCATTCTTAATTTATAAATTTCATAACTCTCATAGGCTTTCAAACGAAAGTCATCTAACTCATTCAACTGATCAAGCCTCAAGTTTGCAGCTTTGTTCCAACCCAAATTCAACTTCTTGAGCGCCCACATAGCTTTATGCTCAAGTTCGATCGGAAGATGACATGTTTTATCATAAACAAGTTGATACAAAGACATACCTATAGGAGTCTTAAAGGCGGTACGATTGACCATATATCATCATCTAGCTTCCTTGCCCAATCTGTTCGGTTTGCATTCACAGTCTTCGCCAAAATAGTCTTTAACTCCCGGTTGGTGACTTCAACCTGCCTACTAGACAACGGATGATAGGGTGTGGCTACCCTGTGTTTGACCCCATATTTTTCCAATAAAGAGAGAAACAACCAGTTACAAAAATGTGAACCCCCATCATGATGGCTCTGGGGGTCCCGAATCTAGAAAATATATTCCGCTTCAAGAATGCTGTGACACTCTTCCCTTCATTGTTTGGCAGAGCAACTGCTTCCACCCATTTCGAAACGTAGTCAACAGCAACAAGTATGTACTTCATCCAATTTGAGCTCACAAATGGACCCATGAAATCAATGCCCCATACCTCAAATAGCGCAATAATGAGGATTGGAGTAAGAGGAAACTCATGCTTCCGTGATATGCCTCCTTGTCTTTGACATGCATCACATGCCTTTGCAAAATCGTGTGCATCTGGGTAAATGGTTGGCCAATAGTACCCACATTGTAGAATTTTGTGGGCTGTGTGAATCCTGATGTGGTGGCCTCCAACAGGGGATAAGTGGAAGGCCTCCAATATACTCTGCATCTCCACCTCGGGTATGCATCTCTGAATAACCCCATCAGCACATATGTGGAATAAGTAAGGCTCATCCCAGAAGAATTTTTGCACATCGGATATAAACTTCCTCCTCTAGTGAAAAGATAAGTGCTTCGGTACAACATCAATCACCAGATAATTAGCTAAGTCTGCAAACAATAGGATGAGATCTTGAGATGCCGCTAGAACCTACTCATTTGGAAATGTGTCATCTATGTCATGCTCATTTCTATGTGTTGCATCAGGTTCCAATCTGGATAAGTGGTCCATAACCTGATTTTCAGTCCCTTTATGGTCTTTTACCTCAAAACTCGAACTCCTGTAGTGGCAAGACCCATCAAATCAACTGTGGCTTGGAATCTTTCTTTTCCATCATATATTTCAAAGCTGCACGATATGTGTGGACTATCACCTTAGTTCCGAGCAAGTATGCCTGAAACTTCTCAAATGAAAAAACTACAGCCAACAGCTCCTGTTCTGTCACAGTATAATTTTTCTGAGTTGCATTAATAGCCTTGCTAGCATAATAAATTGGATGAAAAATCTTTTCACTCCTTTGACCCAACACAGCTCCTAGGGCCACACCGCTAGCATCACACATACACATAACCTCAAAAGACAAAGACCAGTCAGGTGCCACTATAATGGGGGTCATGGTCAATCTCTCTTTAGGACATTCAAACTCCTTCAAGCATGCCTCGTCAAAAACAAACTTAATGTCCCTCTCGAGTAGTTTACACAATGGATGTGCAATTTTGGAGAAGTCCTTGATGAATCTTATGTAAAAACCAACATGGCCCAAAAAGCTTCGAACTCCTTTCACATAAATTGGAGGTTATAGACTAACAATAACCTTAATCTTGGCCTGGTCTACCTCCATACCCTTACCAGAAATCTTGTGGCCCTACACTATTCCTTCCTTGACCATGAAATGACACTTTTCCCAATTAAGCACCAAGTTTGTCTCTTCGCATCTCTGAAGCACCTTTCTCAAATGAGCTAGACAATCCTCAAGTGAGTCACCCACCATGGAAAAATCACCCATAAATACTTCAATGATGTCTTCCACCATGTTAGAAAATATGGACATCATGCAGCACTGAAAAGTGGCGGGTGCATTACATAACTCGAACGACATCCTCTTTAAAGCAAATGTACCATATGGACAAGTGAATGTGGGCTTCTCTTTGTATTCACGGGCTATAAAAATATGATTGTACCCCGAATAATCATCAAGGAAATGATACCATTCTCTACCTGCTAGTCTGTCTAACATCTGGTCCATGAATGGCATCGGAAAGTGATCTTTCTGCGTCCACCGGTTCAGCTTTCTGTAATCCATGCATACTCTCCAACCGATGACTAGTATTAGAGGAATGAGCTCATTGTTTGCATTTGGGACCACCGTGATTCCTCCCTTTTTTGGTACACATTGGACTGTGCACACCTATTTGCTGTCTGCAATAAGATAAATCACACCTGCATCCAACCACTTTATGATTTCCTTCTTGACCACCTCTTGCATAAGTGGATTCAACCTATGCTGATGTTCAATACTCGGAATGCAATCTGGTTTTAGCTGGATCTTGTGAGTGCAAATACCAGGTGGGATTCCTATAATATCTATGATGGTCCACCCAATGGATATTTTGTATATCTTCAAGACGGAGACCAAAGCCTCCACTTGCCATTCCTCTAGGTCAGCAACAACAATGACCGGTAAAGTGTTACTGGCTCGCAAAAATACATACTGTAAATGGGATGGGAGTGCTTTGAGTTCCAACATTGGAGGCTCCTCAATAGATAGCTTGACTAGTGGGGTCACCCGGTTTTTCAAATCAAGATCGTTCTTCTTTGGAGCATAAGTGTATGACCCCATGCCAGCAAGTACATTTACAATCTCCTCAGTCCCATGAATCTCCTCAGGCCCAATGTCCATAAAAATGGCTGCTAAGTCATCGAGAAACAATAACTCCTCCATAGGTAAGACCTGTTAGATACAAAAACAAAAACAAAAATGTAAAATGGAAACAAGAACCAACAGTAAAGCAAACACAATTAACAAAAGCCTTTGCCGTATTCCCCCGCAACAACGCCAAAACTTGATGTCGCCCAAATTACACCTCGCAATTCAGATATAAGCACTCGATTGTCAAATATAGAACCCAATAAAGGTTGAAGTCGATCCCACAGGGAATATGGTAAGAACTTAAGTTAATGCAAACAACTGTTACTATTGAGTTACTTATTTCCAAAGGGGGAAAATATAGAATAATAAACAAAAGTAAGACTACTGAATGCTTAGATCAAATTCAGTTTGTATTAAATTAACGAATTGAATCGGATTGTGTTCCCCAAGATTTCATAACCACAAGGCTTATACACTAGTGATCTATTCCGGTGTTTAACATGCAATATTTGTAAGTTAGGTTCACCTAAATGGTTGGTCCTCTATCTAGATGATTATCACCTCGCAACTTGGTCCATCTACGGGTGTATTCTTGATTAACCCTTACCCTTAATATCAGATTAACTTTCCCCAGACAAGTTCAAACTCTTAGATAAGGGTTGATAGCCTCAAATCTCCGTTTTTAATCCCTTTTCCAATTCATTACCTCCTTGGTCCGGTAAGTAAGAATAAGGAAAGTCCTAACGTTTGCAACCATGAAGAATCAATAGAAACGAATGGAAACACAATACATGCATAAAACCCCATTCAAGAATCAGTAATTATTTTACCTATGTGTGTTAATTCATCTTGGTTCCCACAAAACTAGTTATAAGTTTAGCTACTCATGCTTGTATGATCACAATCATAAATTATTTAATAAATCATAATTACAACTTACGAATTATTGTAGAAGAAAAACCAAGTAGATTGAATAAAACTCCAAAAGTGATGAATAAATTTCAATGTTGCTTTTGATCCTCAAATTCAAAAACAAAATTGTAAATCTCATTTCTTGATTCAAGAACTACCGTACAACACCAAAATTCTTCTTGAAAACTAATAAAATCGGCTCTCTGAATTACCCTCTAACTGTTTGAACTCTTTCTTTAAAAATAAACCTAAACTGTGTATTTATAGTTCCAAGAAATTCTTTTCCTAACTAAAACTGGAAACCAGGTCGGCAGTGGCAACGGGCTTGGTGACGATTCGTTTGGCCATTTGAAGAGTCGTTCCTTGCTTAAAATAGTCGCCGTCAACATCACACCCAGTTGTGGCAACGGGTCACCTAACGACTCGTCGTTCTTGAGAATGAGTCGTTAGGTACCTCGTGGACTAATTCCTCAAAAAGTCCAGTTCACCTTACGGTTTGTTCTAGTGATCTACCAATGAGTCATTTCATTATGTGACGACTTGTTATGTCTGTCGTCAACTCCACTGGTCACTTCATTATGATTTTCACTCTTAGCCTTCACGATTGACCTCGCGAATCGTTACCAGATGTAACGAGTCATTGCCTCAACTCGTCAGTTACACTGTCTTGCATCTTCAAAATCCATCTTTTTCCCACGACTTCAGCTATGAGTCGTGCCTCCTGCCAACGACTCGTTAAGTTCCTACAGTCACCCTTTTAGTTATTTTCATCATTATTTTACCTAGTTCACTTATGAACCTATTTTCCTTCAACATTAAGCACAAAAAACATCATACCTATATAAACATACTCGGAATGTGCATAATTTCTTGGTTATAAGCGCCGAAAGTGCCGTAAAATAACGGCACATCAATTATGTACTCACAAAATTCAGATGAAAGAAGATTGTGTCCCAAGCAGAGAACATTAGCAAAGACTCAATCCACCAATGAAAGAGGTGGTAAAAAAGGAGATAATTAAATCGCTACATGCAGGTGTCATATACCCAATCTCTGATAGCAAATGGGTGAGTCCAATGTAATGACAAAGGAGACATAACTGTGGTGGCAAATGAGTAAAATGAGTTGATTCCACTGAGACCCGTCACGAGTTGGGGTGTCTGTATAGACTATCAGAAGTTGAACACATAGACACTCAAAGATCACTTCCCAATCTAATTCATAGACCAAATGCTGGATATGTTGGTAGGCAGAGGGTGGTATTGCTTCTTATATGGTTATTCTGGATATAACCAAATATCGATCGCACTAGAGGACTAGGAGAAGACAACTTCTACTTGTCCTTATGGTAACTTTTCTTTCCAACGCATGCCATTCGGGTTATGTAATGCACCTGCAACTTTTTAGAGGTGTATGATGTCAATATTCTCTGATATGGTGGAGGATACTTGGAAGTTTTTATGGATGATTTTTCAGTCATTGGTGACACTTTTAGAGACTGCTTAGCCAATCTTATCAAATCCTTAGAGCGTATGAGGAAGAAAATATTGTATTGAATAAGGAGAAATGCCATTCTATAGCGAAAGAAGGCATTGTTCTAGGCCACAAGATATCACAAAAGGGCTTAGAAGTTGACAGGGCAAAGATTGAGGTGATTGAGAAGTTGCCTCCACCAATTTTAGTAAAGGGAGTGAAAAGCTTTTTGGGCCATGCAGGATTTTGTGAAAGATTCATAAAGGACTTCTTTAAAATATCTAAACCATTGTGAAATCTATTAGAGAAAGAGACCAATTTTGTGCTTAATGAGGAGTTCCTGAAAGCTTTTAAAAACTTAAAGGCTAAGTTAGTGGCTGCCCCAATAATAGTTGCACTAGATTGGTCGCAACCATTCGAAGTGATGTGTGATGCTAGTGGATTTACACTCGGAGTTGTGCTAACGCATAAAAGAGGCAAGATGTTCCACCCCATCTATTATGCTAGCAAAGGATTGAGTGGGGCACAAAAGAACTACATAGTGACTAGTAGGAGTTGCTGGCGGTGTTATATGCCTTTGAGAAATTGAAGGCGTATTTTCTTGGCACTAGAGTTATTGTGCACACTAATCATACCACCTTTAGATATCCCAGGGCAAAGAAAGATGCAAACTGAAGGCTGATAAGATGGATCCTTTTGCTGTAAGAATTTGACTTTAAAGTCAAGGACCGTAAAGGATGTGAAAATAAAGTAGCGGATCACTTGTCTCGGTTTAAAGATGAGGAGAGAGTAACAAATGATGAGGAGATTGATGACTCCTTCCCTGATGAACATGTATTAGTGGCAAAATTCGATCTCATTCCATGGTTGCTGGCTTCGTCAATTACATTGTCAGTGATATGATGCCGGAAGACATAACATTCCACTAGTGGAAAAAGTTCCTTCATGATGTGAACAAATACTTCTAGGATGATCAAAATTTATTCCAAGTTTGTGCTGATAACCTAATAAGGAGACGTGTTCCAGATGCTGAAATGTTGAGTATCTTGGAGGCATGCCATTCATCTCCTATTAGAGGACACCATGGTGTCGCTCGGACTGCCCAGAAAATTTTGCGTTATGGGTACTATTGGCCTACAATATATCAGGATTCCCATGACTATGTGAAGGAATGTGATCAATGAAAGAGACAAGGAGATATCTCTTGAAGGCATGAACTACCTATGGACCCTGTTCTAGAAGTAGAAATGTTCGATGTGTGAGGCATAGACTTCATGGGGCCGTTTGTGAGCTCATATCTCCAGGAGTACATTTTGGTAGTAGTGGACTATCTCAAAGTGGGTATAAGCTATGGCATTGGAAGATAATAATGGCAAAAGTGTTGCAACTTTCCTGAAAAATAACATGTTCTCAAGATTTGGTACTTTGAGAGCTATTGTTAGCAGTGGGGGGGGGGTCCCATTTTTGCAATATAGTTTATAGTAAATTGCCACCAAAGTATAGAGTTTACCATCACAAAGTGGTTACCCTTATCATCTACAATCAAGTGGGCAAGTGGAGGTGTCAAATCGGGAGATTAAAACCATCCTGGCCAAAATAGTGAATGTCAACCTAATAGATTGGTCTCAGAAACATAATGATGCATTATGGGCGTACCGAATAACATTTAATACGCCTATTAGGATGTATCCATATCCGCTAATGTTCAGGAAAACTTGTCATTTACCTATTGAGATGGAACATAAGGCTCTGTGGGCAATCAAGAAGCTCAATTTGAGTGGAGCAAGGTTGCGCATTTGAGGCGGGATCAAATTAATGAGAAGGATGAGTTCTGTCTGAGGGCATACGAGAGAGTTGCATTATACAAGGTAAAGATGAAGATGTAGCATGAATGAAGCATTGATAAGAGGGAGTTTAGCCTAGAGATCTAGTGTTGTTGTTCAACTATAGACTCCATCTGTTTCTAGCAAAACATCGATCAAAATGGTCTGATCCATTCAAGAAGACACAAATATTCCCATATGGAGCTATTGAGCTTGAAAATAAAAAAGGGGAATGCTTCAAAGTGAATGGTTAACGTGTGAAGCAGTGCTATGGAGTACCATAGGATGTAAAGGTGCTAAATTTGGTGCTTGATGAAGTTTGAGTAATCTAGATGCCCGAGTCATGCCGCGATATTAAATTAGGTGATACTTGGGAGGCAACCCAAGAATGTTGTATTTTAAATATGTTGTTTGATTGATTTTTCTATCGTACTAGTTTGGAAGAGGTTTTAAGTGTGCACGTACCTAAAGCTAGTGAGGACCACTACTAATGGGCTGTCAGAAACATGATGAGTCGTCACTGTGAACTATCAATATGAAAGAAAAATACGAGTGTTCTGGATAAGCTCGATGGATGAGTTGACGAGCCATCAATTATGTCAGCAAAAGTGGTTGTAAGAGCGTGGAATCTGAATAAGAGCGACGATACATGTGACAGAACATCATCCCTGTAAAGACCGTCAATACCTTTCACTTACAGATAACTGAAGGCATCAGCAGTGTTAGCATGATGATTAAGTTGACAGAACATCGTATGATAGATATACTTTCACTTGCTCCATCATCTAACTTGGTAAGTAAAATCCTAAAAACCCTTACCCAATACAACCTAACTTTGCTAACCCGGATCCAACCCGGTTTCACTCGTAATTACCCCTGACCATTTGAATTTTTTGTTCATTTTATTTCATTTTTTCGCTTCACAGCCATAACTGCTACACCCACGGTAAATCTTCTCCATTTGTCTATCCAATCCCTTCCATCCCTTGTCGATCATTACTCAAATTGTGTGTCAGGCGATTCATTGTGATTGGAACCTTGCACAATTTTTGTGTTTATCTTGACTAACAACTCAGAGGTATGTTGTATATATTCATTCTGATTCACAGTGTGTAGGGTGGGTAATGTAATTTGGGATACAAGTATGGCTGAGCATAGTTATGTGAATGATCATTCAAGAATTGCAATATGTGATAAGCTTGTATCCCTAGTAATATCCGGTTGAATATATGTCTGGTTGTTGTGTAGTTTAAAAAAAGCTAAGTCTTTGTAAGATAGCTATGCCCAATGATGTATTGAGTTACGACGTTCCTAAGGGAAATAGTTAGTTTTTCTATGGTTTTTGCTCTGGGATACATGGTATAAGGAAGTTTGAGTACTCCCCGTTGTTGTGCATAAAATGGTAGTTTGACATGATAACTGATAGGTCGTCACATGTCCGACGGACCGCCATTATTGTTGTCATCTTTAAATTAAATAAATATTTCATGTGAAGGAGAAAGTGATAAACTGTCATCCTAATGACGGACTATCACATTCACCGTCACTCATGTGTTCCATTAGGGTGTTACTGGATAAAGAGTGATGAAGTATGTGACAGACTATCAGCATTGTGACAGACTGTCATCTTGCAGCCTCACCTATTGGTGAAATTATACATTCACAAGGATTCACCTTATGGATGAACTATTGTATCGTCACTTATGTGACGACCCGTCAAACACCTCTCACTCATATCTTACTTTCAGTTAAATCCAATTGGTGTCACATGTTTTCTCATATTACCTTTGGCACTAATAGCTAGATTTCTATAGGTAATCATGCCATCCAAGTTTCAACCTACTAGAGGCGGTGCAAGAATGAGGGTTGAGAGAGCTTACACTACACACCATCTCTTAGATAAAAACACTGACTCTGAGGGTGAGATACATGAGGTTCGAACTACTGAACCAACGCCGGGTTACCAAATTATATCTGCTGCTAGAAATCAATCTGGAAATCCCAGTTTGATGGGGAAAATGATTCTTCAGTAGACAGATCTAGTTCACATAGTGACAGTCTTGATTCTGATGAAGGGAGTAGCAATGAAGCCACTAGCAGCCTAGAAGAATACACTAAGCCAATAAGGGCAGACAAACATCATAT
>JACEIK010002146.1:58247-71797 GCA_018107945.1 Datura stramonium | reverse complement strand
GCTCCTCTAGCAGTTTCAGGCCTTCACTCGCATCCCTGGCCCCGTCCTCTACTATGAACTGCGGCTGTTGGCTCGGGCGCTGCTTCTCTATTTCTATTTACACGTTTTCTCACCATTTGTGAGAGAAATAAAGAAGAGTTGTTAGATAAAAATTTAGATCATCAGATACCAATTGGAATCAAGTAATCGCACGAAAGAAAGGAAGAAGGGAGTGTTCCTAAAGTCTTGCAGGCTTTCGAAGATAAGTTATGGACATCTCCACACTGATCCACGAGACTCTACTAGACCTATCTTAGTGTAATGAGATCGACGAATCTAGAGCTCTGATACTAACTTTGTCACGTACCAAATGGATGTGATTGACGCTAATGCTAACCCCCATGTGGGTGAACCAACAGTTCCAGATAATTTCCCCAAAAATAATAATTTAAAGAAAATAACAACCTTAAAAATTAAATAAAACAACATAATTCAATTGAAATTGACTAAGTCAACCGAAAGGAAACCAACAAAATCTGACTACAGCTCGCAGAATTCAATTTTCATTGCACTTCAGACGTCTAACAAAAGTCTAAGAATGTCTATAACTAGAAAGAAGTAAAATTGCAAGTGTCGAAGAGAGACATCTTTGAAGGAAGAGTGGAACAACCCATTTCTGCATCCCTCACCTTTCAGTAATAGATCGCTGCTCTAAAGGTGAGGTCATGATAAACTTCCGGGGTCGGTGTCTGCAGTCAGAAAAGAAGTGCAAGAGTAGCGTCAGAACGAAACACAGTACCGGTAGGCATCATCGACCAACCTTACATAATAATATATAAGAATGCAAATTACAACATGAAACCAGTCTAGAACACCATTCAAATACACGTTACACATTCCAGGAAATTCAACTTTACTCAGGTGCAACCGGACTGCTCATTGAATTAGGCTCTTCACTATGGCGGTCACTCGACCACTGTCGCGATCTCGTTGTAGTAGAACGGGTCCCGCTGCAACGGTACTGCCCTAGGAAGTAGCTCAACTTAGCTTCACTTAATCATTTCACCAACTATTTGCAACATCACATATCATCTCATTCGTTTAGAAACATAAAATTTACTACATCCAACACATGAAATGTTGCATAACCACATGAAATATAGAATAATTCATAACAATGATGGAAAAACGCTCATTCTAGTTTCTATTTGACTCTATCAACATCAAAATTTGCAACTTTCCCACGTTTAGATAACAACACATGATCATAAATTCATCTCAGCCAAGTAACACTATTGGCAATTTCTAACATTCGTACAATGCATCATAGAATAGAACAACAGATCAAATAGAGATATGCAACGCCTTTGTCGTATTACTACAACACTAACCTCGATGTACACACATGCTAGAGGGTCTTATTTCTTCCCTTCCATTCATGACCTGCCGGGGACGTTAGAAATCCATGTACTGTACCAGTGTGGTATCCGCTCCTACTCATATGCTCGTCAGGATGCTCCCCTCGGACATGAGCCACTCAAACTATTATTTCTTGCCTGGATGATCCCCTCTGGCATGAGCATCTATCTCAGGATATTCTTACTATCCTTAACTATTCTCACGGTAATTACATCATAACCGAGTTCGTCATTATGAAATTCAGGAGATCACAATCTACCTCTCCCACTCATATATTTTAAACAGCTCATCATTCATTCCATGAAAATATAAAGAACACATTACAGTTCAACATAATTCCACGTTGGTTCGATGGCAACAACATATCAAATTTATTTCAACAGTTAAATTTTAATAGTGTAATCATCACCACAATAAGGCCCATAAACCAAGGAAACTCATTATTATTCACAAACATACAGGTCATTATGTAAAGTCTAACTCCTCTAAACCATAACCTACCTCAAACTAGAAGGACTCGGATGGCAATCACACCGTTGGAGCCTTATGATGTGTTGTGAATTTACAGCACTTTCGACACTGAAAACTAAGAAAATAGCATGGAATTAGGTATGTTTATATGGATATGAGACACTTTTACTTTAATTTCAAGGAAAATAAGTGTTGGAGAAAAACTATTTTAAAGAAGCCTAAAAATACAGAAGATCAGCCAAAGTACAAGTCTCAGTACGAGTCGTACCTTGATTGTATGAGCCATACTAAGAATCGTGATGAAAGTCAGAAGGCTGAAGTAAGAGGAAAGTAACATACGACTCTCAGTACGACCTGTAACTAGAGTCGTGGAATTGTTCAGAAAAAATTGCACAAAGGCAGACTTTTGGTACGGATAGACTCATGGATTATAGCATGAGCATACGAACCGTACCATGAACCATGGTGAACTTTAGAAGATTCTTCAATACTTGGCAGAACCGCAGACACTACAAATAGTACGAGTCGTAGGAACAAGGTATGAGTCATACTACAACACTCATGAAATTTTTTAGAAGATGTCAGAGTTCTCAGGGCCAAACCACAAAAGCATTGTACGACTCGTGGGACTGTGGTATGATTCGTACCAGCCTGCCAATACTTGGACAAATCTGTAGCAGCCAAAGATGTATGAGAAGTAGGTATGACCCGTACGATCCTTATATGGGTCGTAGGTCCAGTCGTGACACAGTCGACACCAGATATGAAAAATTCCCTGTTAGCTTAGGAAAAGATTTATAATATCTGTATAAATAGATTTTATGTTTTATTTTAGTCAGAGAACGATAGAAATAAAGTAGTAGAAGTGTAAAGAATATTATTTGGAAATTTTTATCAAGTTTTGTAGGAGCAATTCTTGGGATCAAATTCTTGAATTCCTACATTGTTCTTGAGATTGTTCTTTGATATTCAAATCTGATTTTCTTCCAATTGTTGTTGTAAGTATTTAATTATGTGTTTGTCTATGAATGAAAATTATAATCTTACAATCATGAGAGGCTAAAACCTCCATAACTATGGGTTGTGGGAATCATGGTGGATTAACGAAATAGGGTTACACAAAAGTGATTCAAAACCAATGCTAAATGCTTGTATTGTATTCTCTTCTTCTTTACATGTTTCTTAATTGTGTACAATGTTAGAACTTGCCCGAATTCTTTACTTGCTTGAAACTAGAGAAGTAGAGATTAGGAAAAGAGAATTACAACAAAGCCTTGGTCTTTATGATCATTGTATTAACTTGAGCTATGTTCACAGGATAGTTAAATTTGAAACATATTAATAAAGGATAGCTTGAAATCGCTCATGAGACTTGACCCGGTGATTGAGTAAAGTTATCCAATAGGGACAAACCAGTCGTTTGGATGAACCCTAGTTATCAGTTCTATAAGTAAGTATTGAGATTGATCACGTGTGTATACCCGAAGTAGTTATGAACCCATGGGGAACAGTTACCCTAGTTATTTGCAAATATTGATTTAAATCACGAATATAATCTTTGTTTTAATATTATTTTCTTCAAAATCCCCCAATTTATAGATAACTCACCAACAAGTTCAATCACCGGCATTAGTCTAGATCTTATCCTATTCCCTGTGGGTTTGACCCCAATATCTTTGTTGGGTTCTTTATTGACAATGACCGCTTCATACTTTATCAGGAAGTGTGAGTTTGAGTGTTATCAAAAAGTGGTGCCGTTGCTGGAGAATACGACTAAAATTAGATTAATTGCTTGTATTTGACTTTTGGTTGTTATTTCCTGAATTACGTTTTTTTTTGTTTTTGGATATCCACAGGTTGTTTCTTGGTGAATTCCAAGTACTCATCGGAGTGAAACCCCCTAATTCTGTTGGATCTCGAAATCGAAAGAATACTGCGAAAGATGGAGAACCAAGAGCAGATAGATGTTGTATAGCTGAAGAAGCTAGGCAAGTTGGACTTCAGGATGCTCGAGATAAGGTTGTTAATGTTGTTCGACATGGAAGGGGAAACAGAGGCCAAAGATATGCCCCTTAGTTCTTCGGTGAAGATGACCCGGACATTAATGAAGTCAGACTAACCGGAGCTATCGTACAACCACCATTGCATGCTGGGGCTAAATTTGATATCACTAGCACCATGATCCAGTTATTGAACATGAAAGGGGCGTTTAGTGGTCACACAGCTGATGATGCCAACCTGCACCTGATGAACTTTGTTGGAATATGCAAGGCGTACAGGTTGCTCAGAGTCAACCAGGATGCTATACGGCTAAGACTCTTCCCCTTTTCTCTATCCGGGGAAGCCACATTATGGTTATCGGAGTTTCCCAATGACTCCATTACCAACTGGAGGGAGCTCAAGCAAGCTTTCTTAGAGATATTCTTCCCACCCTCCAGGATACTGTAGCTGAAGGATGAGATTTATAATTTCTGAAAATTGAAGACTGAGGCACTTCATGAAACCTGGTTGAAGTTCAAGAAAAAGTTGACCAAGTGCCCCAATCACAAAATTCCTTATGAAAGTATAGACTTAAATTTTCTATAGATCATTGAACAACAGTACAAAAGCAGTAACATACACAGTGGCGAGAGGAGAACTGATGAGCCACACTTGGGAGCAAGCTGCCACTATTCTAGATAGAATAACCAAGACAAACAGAGCATGGCACACCCGAAAAGCAGAAGCAGCGACTGGTACATATGTTATTGGTTTGACTGCAGACCAATAAAGGAAAGAAGAAGAACGTGACCAGGAATTGGCTCATATGCGCACATCGTTGGATTTGCTTACTAAGCACATCATGGGAGCTGGATCTAGAAAGGTTAACATAGTGGGGACACAGGGACAGGAGCCAGGGCCGGACCATTCAGATTTCGAGGAGGAGGCAAACTTCTTGGACAATTAGGTGGCGGGTTTCGGATCCAACGCCCAAGGATCTGGACAAGACACTTGGCGCCAAGGTTCTGGAAACCAAGGTCGAAACCAATATAGAGACAATTAAAATCGAAATGGGTACAGAGATAGAAGCCGAAGTAGTGAGCGCGAGGGATTTTGGAGAAGGAATGACGGTTACCACAACGACCGAGCCGGATTGTATGTGCCTCCTAATGCACGTGAGGGGGAGGCTGGACAGTCAAAGTTAGAAAGAATGATGGTTGAGATGCTAAATAAGCAGCTGAAAGACATCTGTAGTGATATACCGAGCATGGTTCATAGTGGAGTCACATGCTACGGCTATCAAGCAGATTGAACAACAGCTAGTAAAACTATCAGCATTTATGAACCCTAGGAAAAAGGGTACACTACCTAGCAACATAGTCCAAAATCCAAAGAATGATGGTCACTGCATGGATTTAATGATTAGGAGTGGAGAGACCACGGTTGACCCCCTTCTACCGATTGTAGTTGAAAGGAAGAAAGAAAGCGTAATTGAAGATGAAAAAGATGTTGCTGAGAAGGAGCATAATGAGGATGCTGAGTTGACTAAGGCTTCGAATTTTGAAAATGAGCCTGAAGCTGAACAAGGAGAAAAGCAAGGAGCTACACAAATTTACAAGGCTATTCCATGACTACCGCCCCATTCCCTCAAAGAATGAAGAAGAAGGCGGAGAATGGTAAGTTTCAGAAATTCTTATCAATGCTCAAACAGTTATCTGTAAAAATACCATTAATCGAGGCATTGAAACAGATGTCAGGATATGCCAAGTTTATGAAGGACTTTGTTACAAAGAAAAGGTTCATGAGCTATGAGCCTGTGGATAATGTGCATCATTCTAGTGCTATAGCCTCACGGGTCCTTGACCAGAAGAAGGAAGATCCAGGTGCCTTCACTATTCCATGCATAATTAGCGATGTTGAGTTTGCAAGGGCACTTTGTGATTTGGGAGAAAGCATCAACCTAATGCCGTTGGCTGTGATTAAAAAGCTGGGCTTAGGAACAACAGAACTGTGAAGAAGCCTATGGAGATCCTGTTCGATGTACTTGTTAAAGTTGATAGATTCATATTCCCAGCTGACTTCATGATTCTTGATTGCGAGGTTGATCTTGAGGTCCCCATCATTTTGGGGCGACCATTCCTTGCCACTGGGAGAGCCTTAGTAGATATGGAGGCTGGCCAGTTGAAGTTTAGACTCAATAAAGAAGAAGTCACCTTCAATGTCTACTAGTTAATGAAGCAGCTGAAGGAATATAGAATTGTCTCAGCAATAGAGGATGAAACCGAGTTCCTTGACAAAGTTTGAGTAGTCAAGAGACTTGCGTCGTGTCACGATGTTAAATCAGGCGCTTCTTGGGAGGTAACCCAAGTGGTGGTTTGGTGATTTCTGAATAACCAAACCACCTGCATCATGTCGCGACGTTAAATCAAGCGCTTCTTGAGAGACAATCCAAGTTAATTAACTTATGTGGTGTTTAGTGTGAAGGGGAAACAAAAATAGGTGGCAGAAAAATTGCTGAACAGACAGGTGCTACGGGTCTCAGTACGACTTGTGAGAGGGTTGTACAAGTTGTAGCATGAGTCATGGTGAGATTCATAGATATATTTTAGTGCATTAGTTCAGGGTACGGTTGGTCCTACGACTCGTAACTTCATTGTATGGGTCATAGTACTCACTGTGGCTATGAACTATGCAAGGAATGGACCACAATGAAAGAAAGACCTACGAGTCATAGTACGAATCGTACCCCCATAGTATGAGTCGTAAGATGTGCTCGTAGGTGTACTGGTATGTTTTTCAATTTCTCTATAACGGGTCTGAGGGATGAGTCGTAGGGCCTTCCTATGACTCGTGGTATGAGTCATGATGGGTCAAAACTTTTAAAATTACCCGACTCGGTCCAGATTTTTAAAAGTTTGCCCTATAACCTATATAAGCTCAAACAAATTGTACCCTTCTCCTACACTCTCAAAACCTAAACTCACGAATCCCTCACATCCGTAACTCAACATCAGGAATCAATTGAACAAATCCTTGCTCAGATTACATCAAAAACCCCAAGTCATACACTAGTTCTGATTGACAGTCGACATTATTAGCATTCAAATGTATTTCTTTGAATTTGATAAGTATGACTTGTGTGCTTGATACAAACCTGTTAATCCCTGAGAGTTCTAGCAATGATTTAAAAATTAAAAAAGGAACAATGACCATGGATGTGAACAAGCTGTGTGCAACTGGGTAGGGGCTTGAACTTGAGAAAAATTATGCATTGAACTGTTACAATTGAAGTTACGGGTCATGATTAAAAAGGGGAGGAATGGGTAACTGTAAAACATGTTAAATGCATGCCTAGACTTGGGGAATTCTGAGTACCCAACACTAAAATTGAAATCTCCTACAAAGTAAACCAAAAATAAGGCAGGGATAGACTTTACAAGCCTTCCTACAACTCGTGGTTGTACACTACGACTCATAGGATGGCTCATTGGGACTGTCCCAAGCCAAATTTGAAATAATCATGAGGTACAAATCCTAGTATGGCTTGTGATTTACTGCTACGAGTCGTACCTGGTAGTTGTACAGAGAATCTGAAAGGGGTCAAGTCTGCAAGTGATAGTACGATCCTTCTTACGACTCGTGAAATTGACTTATGGGTCGTACCATGAGTCGTGAAAAAATACAAAATAATTATTTCAAAGGAGAATCCTCATACAACTCGTGGTACGAACCTTACCTTCATGGTATGAGTCGTACCTCAGTGTGTAACAGTGACTTGAGATATATCAGGTCTCAGTACGAATCGTACCTCCAAGGTATGACCCGTATTGTTGAATCATGATAATTTAATGAGGAATTTCTCTTGCTTTATTTTTCTTAGGTTTAGAATTCTAATCCTTTTTCTCCATAGGTATAATGACGCAGAAACGTAAAGCATCAAAAGCAACTGCTCGGAGAATATTACTTGATGAGGCCTCCAAATCCGAACAAGAGGGAAACTCCCCTAGTGGTTCATTAGAGGAATACAGGGTTGATACATCAGATATTGACGGGATCCAAACCACTAGTGTGAAGGCCAAAGCCCAGGCCGTGGAAGCCACTGCCACATCTGTCGGTGCTCCCCAGTCTGAGGAGGGAGCAGAGGAAAGAGATCAAGAGTCGGGAAGTAGCTCTAATGAAGAAGAGGGGTCCGCCGAGGCCTAATTCAGAGATGCAAGCAGTGATGTCGGATCAGAGGAGGCACCAAATGCCGAGCAAGAGTAGACTCTACCTAGGGAGAACCGTATCATCCAGTGGAGAGTACCAGGAGCCCAGGAAATATATGAGTAGGGCATTGATCTCACCACAAAGAATAAACCTAGGTGGAGCATTCAAGAAGAGCTGTGAATCCTCACAAATTAATTGAAAGAGGTGGAGGAGATGCAATAGATATTCAGCTTCTACGGATTTGAGTGGATAGTTAGGGCCCCGGACCGATACACTCCAGAAATCATCCGGGAGTTCTACAATAATTATTTGGCCACCATGAAATAGAATGCAAAAGAGGGGCAGAAGTTGAAAGATCAGCCCAAGCTGGAGAGCATCCTGGTTAGAGGCCGAGAGGTTGATATTTTCGAGCGCACTATTGCTCGGATATTATATGGGCCCCAGTTCATACCACCACATGCTACGCCAGAATATGATTATGGGGTGGAATCTTTCAAAAATATCAAGTAGCTTGGTTTTGATGAGAGGCGGAGGCAGATACCATGGTTGTCCGGCATGATTGCTGAGGAAAAAGAAGAGGCAGAGTGGGTCACTAGCGGCAAGCAGGTCACAAAGAACTCTCTGAATTTCATAGTAAAGGATTGTTGGACGTTAGTGTGCCACCGGTGGGCTTTGACTATTAATGACGATACCCTCAGTGCAGGCAGAGTAGCTTTGGTGGCTTGTATCATGTCCAGATACCCCATCAATATCCCGAGCATCATTGCAGAGGAGATGCGAGATCGGGCTATGGAATTGAGCACTACCATCCCATTCCCGAGTCTTATTTTCAGATTATGCATAGAGGCGGGCATTAAGGTGCATCGTGGTGAGGAGCACCTGATCATAGGTCAGTGGATTGCTAACATTGGCCTAATCCGGGATGAGATGAACCCGGTAAGTTGGGCCCGACTTTCCATCGTATTCCCACTATCACAGCCAGTTGGGGGCGTACAAGTGAATGCCCCCACTTCACAGGAGCAAGGCGAGACAGCGACTACAGATGCCGGTCATTTAGATGCAACTCTTAGTACCTCTGCCGCACCACCTATGAGCCTCTGGAGCCAAACTCCAACCGGTTACATCCTAGTGCCTCAGGAATTTCTCTAAAAGCTGGCCAAGAGATTGACCATAGCTGAGAAGAAGGTTCAGTCAATGATGGAGAATGCCAAGCCCTGGGTGAAGGATGAGATAGAGACAGCTGCGCAGGCCCTACATGCCAAATTAGATAGGTTCGAGAGTAGATTTAACATTCACATGGCCGAGTAGACTGATACGGGCAGCCTCCGTGAGGAGTTGGGGGCTCTTCGAAGCTAAGTGGTCGAGATGTCATTACGGAAGCCGGAAATCATAACAACCCTACTCTTCCTGACCTCGATGCCATTATAGACGAGGAGCTTGATCTGGCGGCTTACTGGGAGCCCACAGGAGCAGATAAAAAAAGGAGAAAAAAAGGGTCTTCGAGGATGTTGGAGACGAGACCCTAAAAAAGAAGAGGAAAAGAGAGAAAAGAGAGCGCAAGCGGGCAAGATTAGAGAGTTAGCAGACTCATGACTTGCATCAACCAAAGCTTCTTGAGAGAGCTAGAAGGTAGCTCCACTACAGCCTAGGAAGAGCTTGCGAGTGGCACTGAGGTCGTAGAGACGACCGATACTGCTGAGGGGGTAACCACTCCCCCTATTGATACACCACTGAGTGTGCCGGCCACAGCCAGCGCCACGATTACAGTGGAGGTACCTCATCCGCAGGACGACAGAAGCGCTTAGAGCGCCGCATGTATGTTCTCTTCCCTCTATTTTTAAATTCTATGCTTCGGGGATGAAGCATTCTTTTTAAAAAAGGGGAGGGGTGTACTTGTATTTTTTGGGTTTATGATTTGTCCGAGAAGTTTTTTTGCTGTGTTTCTTTTCCCTCAGGCATGCTATCTAGTAGAACCGATATATTTAGAATTTTATTTTTGTGACTTTTGTTTAATTAAAAAGTATTTTAGGAGCACTTAGCCAATAAGTTATACTAGTTTTGGATTTGTAAAAAACTGATCCTGTTTTAAATTTTTTTGATAATTAGCTGTGTACTTATGATTGCAAGTATGATTTCTGTGAATCTTTTTATGTCATTTAGTATATTAACATGTATAATTTTTGTTAAGCCGTCAATAAACCGGACAGGTAGAGTAAATGCAAGTCATGTACCATGAGTGAGTGAGGTCTGATACCTAGTTTAGTACTGCATAGAGGATCAAACACTTGCCCGATTGGTCTTTGCATAGGTTTTAGGATGGTTGGTTAGGAAAGGATCATATACCCTTTTTAGCCCACTTTTAGCTTAAATGACCCTACCAAAAATGGTATGATTTCCTTGATCCCAATATTGAGCCTCAAATAGATCATTTTTCTTTGATTAACTAATTAATCGTACTTATTTTTATAATGAACCTATTTTGGTCCTGGTCCCTCCTTGGATATTGTAAACCTCAATATAGATAAAATGCCTAAGTTGAGGGTGACTAGAGTAGGGATGCATAAATAGTGGGAAGGTGAAAAAGGGAGAGAAAAGAAAAAAGGTGAGAAATGAGGTGTGGTGTGACAAAAGAAAAAGAGAAAGAAAAGAAAAATTGAAAAAGAAAATATAAAAAGAATATGATGTATGAAAATCTTGAAGAAACACATCACACTCATACAAGTGCAAAAAAAGGGTTAAAAGGGAGAAAAAGTGGAAAGAAGTAAAAAGGGTGAAAAAGTAAAAAAATGAAGCCACATGTATGTAGTGCCAAGGAGGGGTTTAGTCACTCAAAAGATTCCATATCTAACATACCGAGCCCAAAAACCTACATTACAAGGCAAATCAAGTCCTATAGTGATCCTAGCCTGGCCATCTGACAAACCGAAGTAGAGAAAATAATGACAAGCCTATGATAGTCAATATGCAGTATTTAGAACTTTCTTGTGAGAGTGAGAGTATTACTTGTTCATTCCCACGGTTCATATTTTCATATATCTGTGAGTTGGGGACTTCATTTGCTATGAGGGTACATAGTTTGTGTTTTACTCTGCTAGTTGTCTGTGTGAAAAACATTGGTGATGACTTGACTATCTGCTAATAGCTAGATGAAATATCTTGATCCTTGTTTATCATGGTTTGTGGTTGCTTGATGTGCATATGTTGATTTGATTTACCGAAAAAAGGGTCAAAAGATGTTTGAGTTTATGGTGCAAATTTTGATTGATGTTGACTATAGTATTCTAGGTTTATTTTCTAGTTAAGCATTGTTTTTTATTTTTTATTTTCTTTGCCCGAGGATATACAAAAGTCTTAAGTTAAGGGTGTTGATGTGCTGTGAATTTACAACACTTTTGACACTTAAAATTGAGAAAATAGCATGGACTTAGATATGTTTATATGAATATGAGGAACTTTTACTTTGATTTCAGGAAAAATAAGTGTTGGAGAAAAAATGTGCAAAAGAAGCCTAAAAATGCAATCAGCCAAAGTACAAGTCTCAGTATGAGCCGTACCTTGATTGTACGAGCCATACTGAGAACCATGATGAAATTCAGAAGGATGGAGTAAGAGGGAAGTAACATATGACTCTTAGTACGAGCCGTATCAAGATGGTACGAGCCATAACTGGAGTCATGGAATTGTTCAGAGAAAATTGCACAAAGGCAGACTTTTGGTACGAATGGACTCACAGATCGTAGCATGAACATATGAACCGTACCATGAGCCGTGGTGATCTTCAGAAGATTCTTCAATACTTAGCAGAACTGCAGACACCACAAACAGTACGAGTCGTAGGAAGAAGGTACAAGTCGTACCACAACACTGTGGAAAATTTCAGAAGATGTCAGAGTTCTCAGGGCCAAACTAGCATTGTATGACTCATAGGACTTTGGTACGAGTCATACCAGCCTGCCAACACTTAGAAAAATCTGCAGCAGCTAGGGACGTACGAGAAGCAGGTACAACCCGTACAATTCTGCTACGGGTCGTAGGTGCAGTCGTGACACAGTCGACACCAGATATGAAAAATTTTCTGTTAGCTTAGGAAAATGTTTCTAATGTCTGTATAAATAGCGTTTATGTTATATTTTAGTCAGAGAACAACAGAAACGAAGTAGTATACGTGTGAAGAATATTATTTGGGAATTTTTATCAAGTTTTGTAGGAGCAATTCTTGGGATCAAATTCTTGAATTCCTAGATTGTTCTTGAGATTGTTCTTTGATATTCAAATATGGTTTTCTTTCAATTGTTGTTGTAAGTATTTAATTATGTGATTGTCTATAAATGCAAATTGTAATCATACATCCATGAGATGCTAAAACCTCCACAACTAGGAGTTGTGAGAACCATGGTGGATTAACAAAATAGGGTTACACAAAAGTGATTTAAAATAAATGCTAAACACTTGTATTGTATTCTCTTCATCTTTAAACGTTTCTTAACGGTGCACAATGTTAGGACTTGCCTGAATTCTTTACTTGCTTGAACCTAGAGAAGTAGAGATTAGGAAAAGAGAATTACAACAAAGCCTTGGTCTTTATGATTATTGTATTAACTTGAGCTTTGGTCGCTGGATAGTTAAATTTGGAACATATTGATAATAGTTAGTTTGAAATCGCTCATGAGACCTAATCCGGTGATTGAGTAAGTCATCTAATAGAGACGAATCAGTCGTTTGGATGAACCTTAGTTATCAGTTCTACAAGTAAGCATTGGGATTGATCACGTGTGTCTACTCGAAGTAGTTATGAACCCATGGGGAACACTTACCCTAGTTGTTTGCAAATATTAATTTAAATCACAAATATAATCTTTGCTTTAATATTATTTTCTTCAAAACCCCCAAATTTGGAGATAACTCACCAAAAATTTTAATCACCGGCATTAGTCTAGATCTTATCCTATTCCCTGTGGGTTCGACCCAAACCTCTTTATTGGGTTCTTTATTGATAATGGTCACTTCATACTTTGTCAGAAAGTGTGAGTTTGAGCGTTATCACCTTACCCTTCCTTAATGCTTTCGAACGTGCAAAGTCTAACACAAGAATAAGACATAATTTAGTATCCTACCACCAACATAAGGGTTTTAGAAACTCAAACCCATCCTTTCAAGGCAGTTTTAAGAGTAAAATCTCAAACCCACCTATTTCTATGTCTTAATTTCCATATGAACCACATTCTTTAACATCTACACCTTGGGGAATAATCATTACTCCCCATTAAACTCAAAATAAAACCCCCATTAGTTCTTCATGATCCACCCCTAGTCTATCAACCTTAGATTTCTTTTTTAGAAAATCATCATTAGAGGTTCTTCTTGACTCCCATGGGTTTGCATAAATCAATCATAGTGGTACAAATTCAAGAATCTTACCTTGAGAAGGAAATTTAACTGCTCTGGAGGAGAAAATCGCCTTCAGTCCTTGAGATTTCGTATTTTAGAAATAGTGG
>JACEIK010002146.1:27678-38771 GCA_018107945.1 Datura stramonium | reverse complement strand
TATATATTAAGGCGTAGGGAGGTCAAAATTGGGTGTCAACATGGGGTATAGGTGAGAGTGATTTGATTGTATGTAGAATGACTTTCGGGCGTTGATGTTGAATATATTTATATGTATATAGAGTTATATAGTCATTCTTCCTGAATTGTAATCTTGGACAGATAAATATATAAATCATAGTTATAGAATGTGCTAACCGAACATTTAAGGGTGGGGTATGATTATTACCTGACGCAATGTAAAACTCGCGAATTAGATGATTTAGATTTTACATAATAATATGCGTGTTATGTGAGTGATTACATAATGTTTGGGTCTATGAATATTATTTGTGATGAGAATAGCACTGTTAAAAATTAATTATTGAATAAACTTGTTATGGTGCTGCCCAAGGTGGTGGACAATATAGTGCTGAGTATGAAATTTCGAAGAACGATCTGTGAAGAAACTAAGAGAAGAGATGGACGAAATACTGCCAAATAGTACCGCTGCAGCGGGGATGGAACCGTTGCAGCGAGACTGTTATGGCGGAAGTAATGCCGCTGCAGCGGAACCCGGTCTAGCAAGCGGATCAGGTTGCATTTTCTTGTGATGTTATGGATATAATTGACATTATGAATGCTTGGGTACAAAATTGGGTTTGGAATTATGCGTTTGTTTATAGTCATTGATATATATATATATAACTCTTATCGTGTGTGATTTATTATTTGTTGTGCTATGATGTGTGTCCCGAGATTAAGGGGCAAACCTGTATTGATTGAATGTGTATATGGGATATTGTATGATATAAAAAACTAAATCATTGATTGATGGTGAATGTGATGCTTGGGGCCGAAGGGAGAGAACTTGGATGAGTAGATTAGTTCGATAAGGCTCTGAATGAGAGTTGAAAACATGAGTGGCTCGTACCCGAGGTGAGCATTCGGGCAAGCGATATGAGGGAATACATAAAGAGGTATGGCTAAAAGACCATGCGGCTGGGTGTATAAATATGAGTACATAGACAGGTATGATGAAGGTTTCATACAGYTGGGTATACAGTACATGGATTTCTAGAGTCCCCTGCAGGTCATGACYRGARGGKMWWAYRTWWKMCCYTCYRGTCATGACCTGCAGGGGACTCTAGAAATCCATGTACTGTATACCCARCTGTATGAAACCTTCATCATACCTGTCTATGTACTCATATTTATACACCCAGCCGCATGGTCTTTTAGCCATACCTCTTTATGTATTCCCTCATATCGCTTGCCCGAATGCTCACCTCGTGTACCCGACATATCGCTGATGGTATAATTGTGAGACAGAGATTGTGCGAGTGTGATTTGATATACATACGGCTGTAGTGACAAAAAGGTACAGATATACCAGTGTGATACAAATATACAAGTATGATTCGATTTTGAGGTGAGAAACATGGTTGGAACACATTATATGACAATATGGTACAATTATGCTATTATATGGAATATTTGTGGTGAGAAGATAGACTTATGCATGTACTTTAATTTTGGGAGAACCAACTCCCTCGATATGTTTTGATGATTCTTTGTGTTTAATTGAATTATTTAATTCATATTTGTGAATGAATGTTTGATCGAAGTGGTCATTGGTGAGTCACATAAGGTAATATAAAATATTTAACTAAAAGGTAGTGAATCACGGGGTAATAGCGGTTGATTTTACTATTTAATGTACTAAAATTAAGGAGGGTCAAGAAAATTCGGTAAATAATGAAATAGGTCAATAAATGGTAAAAATGGACTTGATCAACGATAGTGAAATGGTATTATAGAACGGAATAAAATAGAACTATATTAGGAAAATCAACCACTTATTGTTTGGGATATCGCTGCAGGGGCAATTCCCCGCGGTTGTGGGATCACCATAGCGGTCCAAGTATTCGCTGTAGAAAAAATAGAGAGAGGCAGATTGGTAGATTAAATAACGACAGAATTTTCTGGTAATTGCGTGAACCCTGATGAGTAATAAGAGATGATAATGTAGTGAATAAAGTTAGTTGAATGTTGCATGAGTGTTGTAGTCGTTGAATTTATTAACATTGATTATTATGTTATTTTGTTAACTAACCTTAGTTGGCCGATGATGCCTACTGATACGTGTGGTGTATTGATACTATCTTGATACACCTTTTTAGCGTAGGTTGTGGTAGGTTGAAGTTCCTAAATTGACGTGGAGTATTCAACATCATCTTTCATGATCTCCTTCTCAGACGAAGCTGTGTCATTTGTCTTGTCATGTATTCTATTAGAGCTCTTGTACCTTTCTAGACTAGATCTTAGGAGAGTCAAAGTTTTGGAAAATTTTGTTTGTACTTTCTAATTATATGTTGATTTGTGTAAATTAATGAGAAAATTTGGGTATGTTATATAATGTTTCGGAAGGGGTTCTCCTATCGAGTAGAGTCGATATAGGTGCCCGTACGACCCATCTATTTAGGGTCATGACAAGTTGGTATCAGAGCGTCTAGGTTACCGGTCTCGCAAGTACAAGAGCAATGTCGAGTAGACTCCTGCAGATTGGTGTGTAGACGTCCACATCTAATATTCCGGAAGCTATATGGCATCTAGAAAGTTTTCACTTTTTTTTTCCGCCGTGTTGTCCGAATATATCGATCGCCGTTGAGTCCAATTGATATCTAAAAGATTTCAATTGGTATCTCGACAGGCCTAATTGGTATCTGACTATGCGTGATTATTAAGAATATGCAAAAAGACTTGTGAGCGGGATTGACTTGAGTTAACCGGAGAGACAAGAACCCTGTAAATATTCGGCTTAGCGAGTTTTGCTGCAGCGAAGGCAGACTTGCTACAAGGAGAGATGTATAGCTGTAACGGATCCGCTGTCGTGGTAGAACGACCGCTGCAGCGGACATGGCCTGGCAAAATGCTAGGTTCCAGAAGTTCCAAGTTCCCCTATTTTGAATAGCAACTACAACCATCGAGTGATAAAACCATTCAAGCAATGCGAATATAGAAAAGCAAAAACAACATCATAAATAAGGGGAGGGAGGCCAAACACAACTAATGTATGAAGATGCCAAACGGGCATCCGTACACCATAGGAGTACAAGTATCAACAGTCAAAAAGCAAGAAAGAAAAAGCAATAATATTGTCTTACAAGCCCCAAATGGGGGCTACCCAAATAAGTAGGTAAGCCAAGGAGAAGGGGAAAGGGGAACTCCACGACCTATCTAGCTGGACGCCTTGTCATTTCCACTACCTGCATCCTCGTTCGTTCCCTCCTCGAACCCGTTGAGGAAGGAGAACTCGGGGTGGTCCTTCTTGGTCACTTGAGGTGTCTTAGAACTGGGAGAGAGATTTAGGATCTTCTTGATCCCCTTCCACATCCAGACGAGCAGCTTTTCTCGAGAATGCCACCTCCTCCTCTCTAGCTCCAAGTCCTCCCGGAGCTCCACATGCGCCTGAGCCAGGATAGAAATTGCTCCCTGCACTTCCCTGAAGTCGGCAGTTGCTACACCATAGGGTCGACTGCTAGAAGAATGTGTGGGCAACCCTCCCAGTAGCTCCCACATGGCCGCCATCTCGACCTTGATCCGCTTAAACAGCCTGACAGTTCTGGAAGTTCTGGCCCTGCTATCTCCCTCAGTTGATGCATCTTTCCTCTTCTTTCAGCATCCTCTCTCTAGAGCCCCCTTCACCCTCAAGGGATCAAAGGGCCTGTCGTAGTCCACTATGACATTCTCGGACTCCTGATGGACGTCGACCCACTTGTAGATCCTAGTGATAAGAGAAGGAAACGACAAGCCAGTGATGGGCTTCGTAGATAAATACCTCCACTCCTCTATAATCTGAGCCCCCACATTTACCCTCACCTCGCTCAAAATGTAGGCCACCACCAGGGCATGGGGATAGGTCACATCCGTGAAATTGAAGGACGGGCGGATCCTCCAGGACACAAGGTTTAGCCATCTCTCGGCCTCCATAGAGAAATGAGAACTCTATATTCCCGTCCTAGTGATGCTTCAGTTAGTCAAGGCCCTCTGCTCCTCCATCACTAGGGTTCCATCAGCCATTGCCCATTTCTTTCCACATCCTAGGCCTTTAACTCATCCTCTAGAGGGTTTGGCGGACCCAAAGCTTCATAGATAGTAGCGGGGGTTAAGGTGATCTGTATACCCCTGACATAAGCCACACACTCATCCTGACTCCAAGCCATAGTGGGAAGGTTGGCGTAAAACTTCCTCACCCAGGCCTCGTTACTTATCGGGTCCTTCACAAACGGACCCCCGCTGATCTCCTGTAGGAGGGCATAAAACTCTGGTGCCTTCTCCTCTACGTCTTGCATGACAAAACCCTTTCGTGCAGCAAGTCCTTCGCAACCTGTTAATTATGTCGGAATTGACAGTGGTCGTTCACGAAGCGAATATCACCGGTGCGGATGTTGCTGCTGAAGGAAGCTATATCGATAAACCTACATTAATAAGAAGTATTAGAAGAGGGACTGAATAACTAGGAGAAAGGATAATGAGAGAAAAGAAAATTAGGATTCAAGGGGGCCACTGCCCAGGCAGATTGCTGCAGTGGACGTAGGTCCGCCGCAGCGAGTTCGCCATAGCAGAAGTAGGTTCGTTGTAATGGTATCGCTGCAGCTATCACTGTTCTGCTGCAACGGACTGATAAGTTGGCATCTTAACCAACTTATCGGGGCTATAAACTTAGATTTTTATGATAAATTGATACAAAATGAAGTACTTATCATGATATCTCTTCATCTGTACAGGCAATTACCATTCAGAAGAGGGTGAAAAGGAATCAAGTGAAAATGCTTCAAAGATCAAGCTAAACAGCTTAAGCTCTGTAAGGATAACCAACCGCGGAACGCAGATGACCAACCGCGAGGTGCAGATCCGTCACGCTTAGGACCAGAGGAGCACCTCTCAGTGCTAAGATCTGTGGTCGAAGTTTGGATCGCGAATCAGCCGCATTCCAGGCCAGAACTTCACGTCCAATTAGCAGTGTAAACGCATCCAAACGCATACAATAGGACGCGTATGGGACTGGGATCAAAGGCAAAAAGTCAACCATTTGTGTCACTTGGAATGCGATCGAAGTGCGGACCAAGGATGGTTAATCATGGCTATGATTCCACAGCAAATGCAGTGGTAGTTGCATTTTTGCAATTATTAGTATGTTAATTATTTTATTTTTTGGAATTTTTAGAGGGTTTTAAAGAAAAATTTGAGAGAGAAAAAGGATTATTCACGATTGCTATGTTTGAAAACACGGGAGAGAGAAAAGAAAGTAAGGTTCTCTTTGAGTTTTGTTGAAAATTTTGATCATTAATATTGAATCAAACATCTTTGTGTTATCATTGTGAGTATATTTTTATCATATTTTCTCTTTTCAAGATGTGTGTAATCATTGTGATGAGTAACTAAGTTTAATACCAAGGGTTGTGTGAACCTTGATCTATTAACATAGATATGAGTTTATAAATGTAAATATTTAGGTTAGCAATCCACATGTGTTGTCAATTCTCCTATCTTGATTGTTGTCTAACAGTTGCAAACGTTGAATCTTTCCTAAATTAGAATTTCTTGATCAAAGATTTTATGATTAGGAGTGAGAATTGACAACTAGTATTTGAGGCTTTCAACCCTCATCTAATGAATTGAGCTATTATAGAATAGTCAACCCAGAAATTTGGACAAGTTTTGAACTAAAAATCACTCAAAACCGAAAGGATTGAGGGTGATAATTCTCTAATTGGTCAAAAGATTTTAGAGAAATTCATAGAATTGTATATTCTGCATGTGTAACATTAGCCTATATTTGAGTATAATATAAACTGTCGTAGTTAAGAGGTCTTGGGAATCACAACCCTAGTTTAGTTAAATTATTGAAACAAGTCAAATATTCCCTTTAATTGTTACTACAAAATCTTTAACTATCAGTGTGATTTTATTTTTCCCCTTTGAAATGTTGACTAAGTAACTTTGAATATTCAGTTTTGATAAAGTTTGCACTTTATTCCCTGTAGGATTCGACCCCAACCTTGTTGGATTCTATATTTGATACAAATGCTTTATATCTATTTAACATGTGTAATTTAGGCGTATCAAATTTTGGCATTGTTGGCGGGGAATTCGATTTTCAAAATTTATCGTTGATGTAAAATTCAAAAATTTTTAGTCTATATTTCTTAATTTACTTTGTTTTATTGTTTTTTTGGCAGGCTAAATGGACAACATTGTAATGTTGAGTTGACTGAATCTCAACTTGCTGCCACAGCAGCCCGAAATGCTCAACAAGGGCTAAGAAATCATCCCCAATGAACAGGCATGCTCCTCCTGCAGAGGAGCCTGATTTTGAGAAAACCGGGTATGCAGGTGCCATTATACTGCCAGAAATTGGTGGAAACACCAAGTTCGACATCACCAGCACTATGATGCATTTACTTAACATAAAAGGGATGTATGGAGGTTTGGCTCATGAGGATCCAAACCAATATTTGAAGAACTTTATAGAGATTTGTAGTGTATATAGATTGCCTGGTGTGTCACAAGAGGCAATGAGGCTCATATTGTTCCCTTTTTATTTAACTGGAGAAGAAACTGTATGGCTTGGGGAACTGCTGGATGAGTCAATCACTTGCTAGGGGGAACTGACAATTGCGTTCTTAGAAAGATTTTTCCCTCCATCTCGGATGATCCAGTTGAGGGACGAAATCAACAACTTGCGTCAGCTACCAAATGAAGCACTGCATGAAGCTTGGTTGAGATTTAAGAAGAAGTCAAGTAGTGTTCAAACCACAGACTTCCTAATGATGTCCTCCTCCAATCATTTTACAGGTCGCTGGATGGCTTGAATATAACATTTGCGAATAATATTGCTGAAGGTTCACTAATGGACCAATCTTTGTTGTGGCTAGTGCAATGTTAGACAAAATAACCAGAACTAATAGAGCATGGCACACACGAGAGACAAAAGTTGTGAGTGATGTGCAATCTAGAGGAATATCTAGAGAGAAATCGAAAAAGGAAGAAGAAAGAGATGAGGATATGGATCAACTCAAGACTCAGATGAACTTGCTCACAGAACACTTGATGGGAACTGGATCTCAGAAGGTAAATGTTGTGTTAAATCAGGAGTAGGGGCCTCAACAAGATGAATATTATAAGAGTTATGAAGAAGAAGCTAGCTTTATTGCTAACTAGGGTGGGGTTTCCTGGCCTACAACTCAAGGATACAACTAAGATTCTTGGCAGTAGGGTCAGGGGAATCAAGGTTAGAACAGGTGCAAAGATAACAATGGCTATGACAGATCTGGATAGAGAGATCAGAATAACTGGAGGGACAAAGAACAGGGCAATTGGAGAAATAGAGATCAGGGGTTCAGGAACAATCGGGGAGGTGTTTATATTCCCGAGAAACCAAATTAGCAAAACTCCAACGAATCCTCAAGCAATGAGCTAGCTTAGACTAAAATGGAAAAAATGATGGCAAAAGTATTGAAGAAGGTTGAGTTCACTGATTCTGGAATCAAAGAAATCAGAGGAGACCTTTCTAATGTGAATCAGTTGGTTAATTCTCACTCCACAACAACAAAGCAACTGGAGCAACAAATGAATCAAATTTCAGCAACACTTAATCCATAGCAGAAAGAAACGCTACCAGGTGATACCATGCCAAATCCCAAAAATGGCAACCATTGCATGGATATCACCACAAGAAGTAGTAGAGTTTTGGGGCCATTGGAGGAAAAAAGAGTTGAAGAGAGTGAAGATGGAGAAGAAAATCTTCCTAAACCGATTGTAGCTAACAAACCGATAGTTATTAATGTGGAACCAGAGGAGATGGAAAAGCTTCATGTTGCAGAGAAAGAGGATGTATGTGAAAAGGAGAAGGAAAAGGAGATTCCAAAGATGATGTATCAAATACCTAGGCCTCCTCCTCCATTTCCTTAGAGGCTCAAGAAGAAAATAGAGGATGTCAAGTTTTGTAGGTTTATTTCCATTCTAAAATAGCTGTCCGTAAATATTCCACTGGTGGATGCTTTAGAGCAAATGTTAGATTATGCCAAATTCATGAAGGACTTGGTGACTAAGAAGAGGACCATGACGTATGAACCCATTGATAATGCGCACTCACCATTGCAGTGCGATTGTGTCTTAGTCTCTGGTCTAGAAGAAGGAAGATCCTAGAGCATTTACCATCACATGCACAATTGGGACGTTCAACTTTGCCTAGGCTCTCTGCGACTTGGGCGTAAGTATCAACCTTATGCCACTTGCAATATTCAAGAAGTTGGGTTTAGGAACTCCTAAACCAACAACCATGAGACTGCTGATCGCTAACAGAACCGTAAAGAAAGCAGTGAGAATCTTGTATAACGTATTGATGAAGGTGAACAACTTTATATTCCCAGTAGACTTTGTGATTTTGGATTGTGAAGTGGACTTCAAGGTGTTGATTATATTGGGGAGGCCATTTTTAGCAATAGGCAGAGCACCGATTGATGTGGAAAGAGGTGAACTGAAACTTAGACTGAACAATGAAGAGATTGTCTTCAATGTGTATCAGTCTATGAGGCATCCCAAGGATATGAGTGTTATTTCTGTTATTGATAAAATTGATGAGGTAGAAGATGATCACAAAGGAGAAATTTGTTGCTGAAGCTTTGATTGCAGTCATCATGAATTTTTCTGGTGACTCAGTAAAGGAATTTGAAGAAATGGTGCATACAATGGTAGGCATGGGTTCTTACTCTTTTGTGCCCAAGAAGCTTGATTTAGATTTGAAGAATAGAGAGNCCACCTGCAAAACCGTCTGTGGAAGAGCCACTGGTCTTGGACCTAAAACCGCTGCCAGCTCATTTGAGGTATGCATATTTGGGACCACATGAGACATTGCCAGTAATCATATTGTTGGAGAGGAAAGTAGAAGCTTTATTGTCTATCTTGAGAAGCTACAAATGGGCCATTGGGTGGACCATTGTTGATATCATTGGAATTCCTTCAAGCATCTGCACACACAAGATTCAGCTATAGGAAAATTATATTCCCAGCATTAAGCATCAGAGAAGACTGAACCCACCGATGCAGGAAGTGGTAAAAAAGGAGATCATAAAGTGGTTGGATGCTGGAGTTACTTATCCCATCTCTGACAGTCACTGGGTTAGCCCGGTTCAATGTGTACGGGAAAAAGGGAGAATGATTGTGGTCCCCAATGAGAAGAATGAACTAGTTTCAACTCGAACAGTGATAGGTTGGAGGGTATGTATAGATTATCAGAAGCTGAACCGGTGGACTCAAAAGAATCACTTTCCCATGCCCTTCATAGACCAAATGTTGGATAGACTAGTAGGAAGGGCTTACTATTGTTTCTTAGATGGATACTCTGGTTACAACCAGATTCCCATTGCTCCCGAGGATCAATAGAAGACCATATTCACATGTTCTTATGGAAAATTTGCCTTTAAACGGATGTTGTTTGGATTGTGTAATGCACCTACTACATTCTAGTGATGTATGATGTCAACATTCTTGAATATGGTGGACACAGTGGAGATTTTTATGGATGGATTCTCTGTGGTAGGGGATAATTTTGAAGATTTTTTATCTCACTTAGCTTCGGTATTGAAGCTGTGTGAGGAAATAAATTTAGTATTGAACTGGGAGAAATATCACTTCATGGTAACCGAAGGAATTGTGTTGGGACATCAGATATCAAGCAAGGGCATTGAATTTGATAAGGCAAAGATTGATGTCATACCAGATTGTTGTCATATCCAGATTGCCTCCTCATATATCAGTTAAGGGAGTTAGGAGATTTTTAGGCCATGCTGGATCTTACAGGAGATTTATCAAAGACTTCTCCAAAATTGCAAATTCGCTGTCCAAATTGTTGGAGAAGGAAACAAAGTTTGATTTTGATGAAGCCCGTTTGAAGGAATTTGAATGCTTGAAGGAGAAACTCACCACAACTCCAATAATTATTGCATCTGACTGGACCAAACCATTTGAAGTTATGTGTGATGCAAGTGGGGTTGTATTGGGAGCTGTTCTAGGACAAAGAAAGGAGAAGCTCTTCCACCCAATATATAATGCTAGAAAGTCTCTCAACGGAGCTTAAAAGAACTATATTGTTACTGAGCAAGAGTTGCTAGCAGTGTTGTATTGTTTTGAAAAGATCAGAGCTTATTTGTTGGGCATCAATGTCATCATCCATATAGATCATTCAGCCATTCGATATCTAATGGCTAAGAAAGATGCAAATCCAAGGCTAATCTGATGGGTCTTGCTTTTGCAGGAATTTTATTTTGAAGTCAGGGACCGAAAGGAGTGTGAAAACCAAGTGGTTGATCATCTCTCAAGGCTTAAAGATGAAGGGAGACCAAAACATGAGCTGGAAATAAATGAAGCATCCCGAGATGAACAGGTGTTGGCAGCTTCACAAGACTTGATCCTATGGTTTGCTAAATTCACTAATTTTCTAGTTAGCGAGAGATGCGGGATGGTATGAATTCCCATCAAAGAAAGATGTTTTTTCATGTTGTGAAGAAGTTCTATTGGGATGAACCATATTTTTTTAAGGTGTGTGCCGACAACATAATCAGGAGATGTGTACCGGAAGTGCAGATGATGCATATCCTTGAAGCATGTCACTCTTCTCCTGTTGGAGGACACCACAGTGGGGTGAGAACAGCTCAGAAGATTTTGTAGAGCGGATATTATTAGCCAACGATCTATCAGGACTGCCATGATTATGTTAAAGCTTATGATTGGTGTCAATGACATGGTGGCATCTCAAGAAAGCATGAATTACCACTGACTTCGATTCTAGAAGTAGAACTATTTGATGTGTGGGGTGTAGATTTCGTGGGGCCATTCATTAGTTCCTATGGTCATAAATACATTCTTGTAGCTATGGACTATGTGTCCAAATGGGTAGAAGTGGTTGCGTTGCCCAACAACGAAGGAAAGAGTGTGACAGCATTCCTCAAAAGGAATATATTCTCCCGGTTTGGCACACCGCGAGCAATCATAAGTGATGGGGGGTCATATTTCTGCAACAAGCTGTTCAAGGGTCTACTTGAAAAATAC